>PYSS01000021.1:161310-214091 GCA_003049465.1 Magnaporthiopsis rhizophila
AAAAAAAAAAAAAAAAAAAAAAAAAAAAAAGGAAACAACAAAACTCCCCAGTCTGGTGGTCGTCCAAAACGCTCCAACAGCCGGCCGTCATCGTTAACATGAGCTTTTTTAAGCAATCACAGATCCCTACTCAAAGCAACAAAGCCAAGATGGAATACTAGTAGGAATAACCGTAATTAAAAAAAGAAAAAAAAAAAAACAAGAGAGACAACAGGCGATGCGAGCAAGTGGTATAGTAAGAGAGAGGTGCATAGTAGCCATCGTGTATTTCGGATACCTCGCAACCCATGAGACAAGAAAAAATAATAATAATAATAAAAAGACGCAAAGGGGAATAAAGGAGAGAGAGCAAAGATCGGCGCAAGGATGACGGCGCTAGCTGCGATTTGAGTAATCACTGCACACGAGCTCGTGTGACTGTCTTAGCTGCTGTGTGATCGAAGGAGCTGTACCGAGCACGGGACAAGATAAAAAGAGTCCCCGAACGTCAGCTTTTTATTAGAGGCAACTGGGTTCGGAGAGAGCGCTACGTGCCCTTTGAATGGGATCGTCCTCGTCGGCCGTCAATAGCGCGGGGCTGTCGAGGCCGCCCGATAGGGACTCGGCCGTCGTGACGGGCCGGTGGTGCAGCGGCGGCCGCATCGTGACTGATCGCGATGGGTCCGGCGAGGGTCCGCCCTTGTGCTCTGCGTGCCTAACGAGCTCAAGTTCGCGCTCCCGGTTCTGTTCGAGCAGGGCGCCGCCGAGGGTCGCGCACTTCAGAATCGTCTGTATCAGGTGGTTCTGCTGCAGAGGCTTGGAGAGGTACTCGTCCATCTGCGCCTCGATGCACTTCTCGCGGTCGCCCATCATGGCATGCGCCGTCAGAGCGATGATGGGCGTCCTCTGGCTGCCCAAGCTTCGCTCGTATTCGCGGATCTTTGCCGTCGCCTCGAAACCACCCTGTGTTTGATCCTCCATGTTAGCGCGCCGTGTAATCATGCACCACGCAACAGCACACAGAGACGCAGAAGACTGTGTCGTGCACTTGGCGGCGTGGGAAGACGGGGGAGGGAATATGAGATATACCATGACAGGCATCTGCACGTCCATCAGGATGACGTCGAACTTCTTTGCCTTTACCGCCTCAAGAGCTTCCTCGCCGTTGCTGACAACCGTCACGACGTGATGGTATTTCTCGAGGATCTTGACAGCCAGGCGCTGGTTGACAGTGTTGTCCTCGGCCAGCAGGATGTCGAACGACTTTGTGTTGTCGGCCAGCGACGGCGTCGCACGGTTCTCGAGCGCCGGCACCATGCCGTTGCCTAGGTCGATCAGCTTGCAGGGAGTAGTCATATACGACGTAATGCCCAAATCCAAGCACGACTTGAGGCTGACGTGCACAACCGGGGCGAGCAAGACGATGGGCAGGTACTTGAAGTCGTCGATGCCGCGCAGGCGCCGAGCAGTGTCGATCGAGTCGACCACTATAACGTCGTACGGAGACGTGCCCTTGCCGCACGCCTTGGTCAGGGCGTAGTGCTGCTCAGTCTCGATCACGATGGGCTGCAGACCGAGGGCGCCCAGCATGGTGGCCACCTGGGAGCCGTGCCCGGTCTTGCCTTTATCAATAAAGAGCACCTGGTGTCCCTTATACGGCTTGAGCTGCTTCTCGATGAGCATGATGTCGCAGCCAGCCAGGCGGACGCGGCAGGTGAAGTAGAAGGAGCTGCCCTTGCCATACTGGCTCTTGACCCACACGTCGCCGCCCATCAGGTTAACGAGGCGCTTCGATATGGAAAGCCCCAGGCCGGTGCCGCCAAACTTGCGCGTCATGGAGCCGTCGGCCTGCTGGAACGTGTCGAAGATGAGATCGAGCTTGTCCGACGGGATGCCGATGCCCGTGTCGGAAACGACGAACTCGATTGCATACTGGCCGGGGCCGCATGCCATGCCGGTGGTGGCCTTCTGGATGGTCAAGCTGACCTCGCCGTGCTCCGTGAACTTGATGGCGTTGCCGACTAGGTTCAGGATGATCTGACGCAGGCGGAACGAGTCTCCGATGACGTGGTCGGGCACGGAGCTGTCGACGCGGTACGTCAGATCGAGGAACTTCTCGTTTGCCTTGACGGCCAGCGTCTTTAGCGCGTTGAATACGGTTCCCCGCAGCGTATACGGGATCTCCTCGATCACCATGCGCCTGGCCTCGATCTTGGACAGATCCAGAATGTCGTCGATGATGGTCAGCAGGCTGTTTGCAAGGCTGTTTACGATGTTCAACATTTCCCGCTGATACTGCGTCAGATCCGTGTCGAGCGTCAACTGCGTCATGCCGATGATGCCGTTCATGGGTGTCCGAATCTCGTGCGACATGTTGGCCAGGAACTCCGACTTGGTCTTGTTGGCCAGCTCGGCCGCCTCCCTGGCCTGCGTATTTCTCTGGATGCTGTCACGCAGGTTGTAGACCATCTGGTTGATCTTGCGCTTCAGCTCGTCCATCTCGCCCGACGCCTCCACCTCGACGAGCTTGGTGAAGTCGCCGTCTGTGGCCGCGTTGGTGATGTCGCCGAATGCTCTGACTTGGGCAGTCTTTGGGTTATTGTTTCGCACGGTTAGCATCCCCGCTTGCATGCAACCAACATCTGACGCCATGTATATCAGGAGTTCCATACCAGGTTGTTCGCCATCGTGTTGACATCGGTCGTGATCTCCTTCCACCTGCCCTTGAGTCCAGCAACGTCTGCTTGGCCTCCCATGATGCCGTCGACGCCGACGTCTTTGGCAACACGCTGCACTTCGTTACAGAAGATGGATAGACGGTCTACCATGTTGTTGATGGTCTCTTTGAGAATCAGTATCTCGCCCTTGGCCTCGACATCGATCTTGCGACTCATGTCTCCATTTGCAATCGCCTGCGTCACTGTCGAGATTCCTCGAACCTATTGGGTTTGAGTTTACCGAATTAGCCAGGGCTCGTTCGATCAAAAGTCGCGAAGATCCATCTCAAAGCAACATTAAACCGGACGTCTGGATATCGGACGGCGCGATGTCTTATGTGCATAGGCAGGTGCAATTGTTGAGATGGCACAACCATCTCTAGCTCCCGTCCGCACTCTGTGGGTTCATTCAACTCATGTGCACGTACCTGTGATGTGAGATTTCCGGCCATGGTATTGACGTTCTCAGTGAGGTCTTTCCATTTGCCCTCTACGTTTTCGACCTGGGCCTGACCACCCAGCGTTCCATCTGTGCCTACTTCGCGAGCCACTTTGCTGACCTCGAATGCGAAGGTGCCGAGACGGTCCACCATGGTGTTGATAGTGTTTTTGAGGTCCAGGATCTCTCCCCTGACCTCAACCGTGATCTTCTTGGTGAGGTCTCCCTTGGCCACGGCGCTCGTGACGTTTGCAATTTCTCGCACCTGGGTCGTGAGGTTCATGGCCATGCCGTTGACGTTTTCAGTCAGGTCGCGCCATGTGCCCTGCACATCGTGGACTGTGGCCTGGCCGCCGAGCCGGCCCTCGGTGCCGACCTCCCTGGCGATCTTGGTGACCTCGCGCGCGAACTGCTGCAGCTGGTCCACCATCGAGTTGATGGTGTTCTTGAGCTCAAAGATCTCACCGCGGCACTCGGCCTGCACTTTCTGCGTGAGGTCGCCCTTTGCCACGGCGGTGGTGACCTTGATGATGTCCCGCACCTGCGTGGTCAGATTATTTGCCATGGCGTTGACATTGACCGTCAGTTCGTTCCACATGCCCTTGACGCCCTCGACGTCGGCCTGGCCCCCGAGCATGCCCTCGGTGCCCACGTCCCTAGCTACACGGGTGACCTCGGATGCGAATGTGCGCAGCTGGTCCACCATTGTGTTGATGGTCTGCTGAAGTTGTAAGATCTCTCCCTTTGCTGGCCGCTCGATCTTTTGTGTCAGGTCGCCGTGGGCCACTGCGGTTGTGACCGAGGCGATTTCGCGCACTATTTGCCGGCTCTGTTAGGCGTCTGTCATATTCCCTCCCACACTACCCCAAGCTGAAGCGGGGGATCTTGGGTGTCTACGCTGTAATGCGTTTGCGCTTACCTTGGTCCGTCAGGTTCTGGGCCATTATGTTCACTGCGGTTCAAGGTACTGTCAGCAAGGCTCCTGTGGCAAGCATCTGATGAGGCTGTGGCTGCGGGAGGGGTTCGTGCTCACCGTTGTCTGTCAACTCCTTCCAGGTTCCGTCGACACCCTCGATCTGGGCCTGGGCGCCCAGAATGCCTTCGGTGCCGACCTCACGGGCAACCCGCGAGACTTCACTAGAGAAAACTTGGAGTTGGTCCATCATGGTGTTGAGGGTTCGTTTGAAGGTGGTGATTTCAGGGTCCATCTCGACCGAGTTGAGGCGAACTTTCTTGGACAGATCACCGAGAGAAACAGCCGTAAGGATCTCCCCGATCTCCCTAAGTGCCTTCTGGAAGGCCTCGTTCGCCTTTTGGTGTTTCCACAGCTCCCTCTCCAGCGTGGCTACGCGCTCCTGCTCGATCATGGCCAGAGCCTTCTCCTGCAGCTGCTTCTGCTCAAGGAGCTGGGCGTTGACGCCGGCGAGCTCGGCGCGCTGACTGTCGAGCAGCTTCGATTGGTCGTCGACATGTTCGCGCAGGCCCTCGAGGTCCTCGTCGGTGATTGCGTTGACTTTGGGCGTGCGCACCTCGGGGAAGCCGTTCTTGAGAGGAGCTCCGCCCTGTCTGGACTGGACTGAGCTGCGACTGGAACCCACGGAGCTTGGAGAGGAGATTCCATCGTCGCCAAAGAGGGAGTGGACTGTCTCGTTGGGGGTGTCGGGGAGGTTCGTGGCGACGACAGAATTTGCCCTCGTCTCGAGCTTCTGAATGCGATTAACCAGGGCGGCGAGCTCCCGTTCCAGGGCCTGCTTCCCGGGCGAATCGAGGCCGGGGAGCTTGAAGGGTGCCAACGGCCTGTCGGGAGCGTTGGAGTTGGTAGCAAGCCTCTCCACAAGGGCCGCCACGGCGACCAGCGTTGAGGCGTCGTCCTCGGGCATGGTGCGCACGGGCGTTGGTTCGTGTCGAACCGCCAGTGTGCGGCGCGCTCGAGGGGCAAGGTATAAAAAGAGAAAAAGGGAAAAAAGCGACAGTGAAGCCCAGAGCAGCAAAACGGCAGGTATTGGGGAGGCAAGCTAGGGTAGCAGAGACAAGGAAGTGATTGGGGACATAAACAATGCGGCTGGCTGGGAAAGAACCCAAGTCAGTGATGCGACGGCAGCCCAAACGACAGCGACGGTGGCCTCATGGATGGATTGGTAGGCAGGTCGGGTCGCGGGGAGGAAGGGATGGAGGGGCTGAGGTATGGGACGGTAGGTAAGGTAAGGTATCCAAATAAAAGGAGGCAGGCAATATTTAGAATTAGAAGCAAGAGAGGGCTAGAGGTGGTAAACAGGGCAAATACGGTTAGATGCGCCAGGTGGTGCAGGCGTCTGGGCGCGATGGATTTCAGGGTAAAAATCGCCGCTCTCGCGCTACTGTTAGGTGGTCGTCGGCGGGGAGAGAAGAGCGCGCAGGCATTCGAAAGCCAGGCCTGTGGCCGATATTGCAGTCGTAGTCGTCGAACGAGCAATCGAGGCGGGACAAAATCGGGCGGCACGAGGCGTGTGTAAGTGTGTCGCCCGCAATTGAAGTCGAGACCAGGACCGCCCCACGGTGGAGCAATGCACAGGCAAAGTCGCTTTCAATCTCAGAGCCGTCGGCGGAGCGAAGGCAGAGGCCGCAGAGCCAAAAGTGGAGAGGAGACGCCGATTGCACACGGGTTCGAGCGAGGAATCGATGGGCCGGCAGGATGGAGAAAGAGGCAGGCGAGGCGACAGGGGTTATCAACCACAGGCACAAGGGCTAGGCGACAACGAGACGTGCCCAACCATTGGCTGCCGATGGAGGGGAAAGACAGGGCGCAGAGGTTTGCCGTAGGTCGGATTTGGTTTGGTAGTACTGGCTAGAGTCAAGGAGGACATGCAGGTCGGCAGAGGGGAGCCAGCACCTAGCGTCCGGAACAGAGAACTCTTCCTCGGGAGGTCGATTTCTTTGCAAGACCCAGCCCGCCGATTGGTGCTTTGTTCGTCTAGATGCGCCTGGTCATGTTATATTACCATAAAACACCGAAGGCAGTGCCCATATGTCATGGCAAGACACGGGAAAAAGAAAGGGGCAATGGACTAGGGGGACTATGGATGAACGGCGGCGAGCGTGGTTTGGTTTCAACAGCGCGATTCCAACAAACGGTGCCAGGAATTAGTCTCCCTGCGGTCCCAGTTGGGGACCAGCCAGGATATCAGAAAGCGCCATTCGAAGCCTCCATCCATCCTCCTTCAGCATTGCATTCAATGACTGGGGCCCCGACGAACGGCGAGGCAGCCAGAGCCGTTTCTGCTGATCCTGACCGCGCCAAGCCGCGTACTCCGTGGATATGCCCACGTTTGTACGGTGGGTGATAGACTTGTCTTCCACACTACGTTTACTTGACGCCGCCAGGCCGGGCGTGCTCCTGCCCACGACCTCCCATATTTTGGTCCGAGGTAAACTCGCGCGAACTCCATGAACCAGGTCAATCAAGAACCTAAGGTACTTAGCTGGGAGCCTGCAGGTACCAACCTAAGACTGAGCGCACGAACGACAGGCCGTAGAGACGGTGCCAGCGAGGCAACCAAGCACTGGGCCGGCGCGGGTTGGCACTGTCCTGATTCGTATGTACCCATAGAGCTGAGCCGAGGCCGTCGCGGCCGTGCGGGCGCTCCGCCCTGCATCCCTGAGCGCCGCACTTGGTCCCGAGACGGTTCTATGTCCCAAAAAGAAGAAAGATCGCCTGCCTACCTCAAGGCTATTACCAAGAGCGCTCGTGGTTGGCTGCGTCTGGTTTGGCAAAAAATGCAGACATCCGTCACCGGACGGCGGACAGTGCGCAACGAGAGCTTGTCGGCTCGGGGCCACGGAAAGCTCCTTCTGTTTTCAGAGCTGTCACCTCCCATGGATGTTTGTGCATCTTGCATCTTCACTGATGCTCTCGCCAGAGATGCACAATGACAAATCTCACCGATATCCAGTGTGCCGTCACGCTGTTCGCGTCAAAAATACGAAAGCCTCGCACGTCCGCCTCCCCGCTTATAAGCAGCGGTGGAACTGTTATGTGCTAGGGTGCTTCGCGCAGCACATTTTGCGGGCCTCGTCCCACCCAGACGGATCACTTTCCCGTCTGTGATTCCCGCGGGATGAGTGATTAGGTACGCTCTTTTTTGTTGTGCATTCAGCCGGGCCGAATAGCACCAGAGGCATGGGACAACGGAAGAACGGGCGAGGAAGCGGGATGGAGGCTTCAACCGGTTGTTGGCATCGACATGTCGTCCGATTTACAAGGCAGACAGACAAATGGATGATTGACGGTGAGCCCGTTTTCCAGATGTGGCTTACTGCCCACCACCCCGTCCCGTTTCCAGTTGATCTGCTGATCTACAGCACAACGGTAGCGCTAAGCCAGGGACTGATGCGGCACCGGACTTTAGGACCGTCGCCAAAATATCTCGCGCCAGGGACGCTCTCCCCAAGATGTCCCGGCTGGATCAACGACCACCCTCTAGCACACCAGCATAGGCGCTCCAGCCCGCAAAGGAACCTAAACTCACCCACCAAACACCCTGCCCGCTGCCACTGAATCAAAGGCATAACCTTTAAAGATTGTCAATAGATTCACATGTCTGCCAAAGGCAGAGAATAACTCATCCCTTTGTCCCGTACACATGAGAGACTGGGGCGGGTTACCCATTTTTGCCACCCGCCGCTACCGCCAATCGCAGCGCACAAGCGTGCTCCTTCTACGTATATTGACTCTTGGGAGAGTGATCGACATGAACCTTAAGACTCAAAACGACGGGCCTTTGTGTCCAGTCTGGACCAGAGTTGCCGCAGTCGTGTGTCCTGAAATCTGATTCGAGAGCGTCTTTTGACATGAACTGGCGATGCAGGCCTTTGAGGAGAGCCCACATGCCCACATCAGCCCCTTTCAGCATCCCGACAGGAGCATTGCTAAGCCTGGGGCAGGACGTGCGGCCCCTCCACTGACGTCACTGGAGGCTTGCGAAAAGGAAGACAAAAAAAAAGAGAGAGACAAAAAGTGGAGTCAGAATGAAATCGAAGGATGCCGAAGAGCAGAAAAAGAGGCCTAGGCATGATTGGGCTGGGTGTCGGGTACCTCCCTGAGCGCCCTAATCATACCCTCTCATTTCTCACCGATCTTAATGCCCTTTTTTTTTTTTTTTTTTTTTTTCCTTCTATGGTGGTTTCGAGCGCTCCAAACCGCCCATGTGATGAGACTACATTCAAGCGCAGCTGTATGTCAACGTGATTGGAAGCGGCATGGGTGACCGCCCCAGCCCCATGCAGCAAGCGATTGGACAACCGGTCGTGAGGCCTGCGGATACGGAGCGGCGCCCCGCATGAGTGAAAAACGGGTGGCAAGGGTGGGCAAGTTTGTGGAGCCGCTGATCTCTCGCAACGAGATGTTTCAAATGGCCTGAAGGGGCACCCAGATCGCCCGCGTGCGGGACGCGGATGGGGAAAAGGGGGCTGAACATTGTTGATCTCCATGTTGTCGAGCGGAAAAAAGGGGAAAGCGTCACCGCAACATGAACATGGCACTTTGAAAGCAAGGCAGCCGAAAATAGGTTCAAACAACCGGAGCCCCCTGGCGGCGGCGGCATAGATGCCAGATGAAAGGCGGAAGGCGGGCTGGGGGGAAATGCGCCCCACCTCAAGTCCGTGGAGATGATCGAGCGTTACCGCCGCCCCATAAAATCAGTTCCGGCGGTCGGCTTGTCGGAGCCCTATCCCCTCTTGGTAGGCTCGCTCGAGTGCGACGCTGGCAGGGACGTTCCTATCGGTTTTTAAGCTGGCGAATCCGTCGCCCAGCTCGGCAACTTTGGCTCAGGTCACGCGGCAACTGTGCTGGGCGATTAGGTGGGTTCTGGGGCGCGCGAGACAAGTTGGGCGCCCAGCCATTGTGGTGACATGGAATGGAAGCCACAGCGAGACGTGCGGAAAGTCTTTGTACTCGCCCTACGCGCAATGCCCATGCCATCCACTTTGAATGCATCAGCAGACGGGTCACAGATTGCAGAGTGCAGACTGCAGCAACGATTCTGCGCAGGTCACGGGCAGCTGCGGAGTCGTACGTAGCCAATGAAAAACCAAAGCGCTGGAAAAAAAAAAGTGCCATCAACGGCGAGGTCCGCGAGGATATAATATGTATCGGTCGGGTCATTCAGAGGGAGCCACAGCAGAAATCATCGAACGGCCAGTTGCGCAAGCACTCCAAAGTGGGGTGATGCAGGCACCAGGCAGTCGCCATGACAAAGGCCTAAGGGCCACGGGACTGGTTCCCTCCAATGAGACGTTTCTGTGAATTCTTGGCCAACGAGCGAGGTGCACTTCGGCCGAGTGGGCCCTGTGGTGGGGCACTGTCCAATCATTCGGAATAGGTGGGACGGGACGCCAGGATGGCGTAAGCGATAGCGCGACCGACCAGCCGCTCCCAACCGTGGTGACCGAAAAAAAAAGGAAAATATTCGCCGGCCCGGACGACCCCAACACGCCGTGCGCCGGAAGAAGGAACAGGCAGGGCCTCCGGCCTGGAGCATTGTCGAGGCGCACAGCTAGATGTCGCTCCTCTCGCGCGTCGCGAGAAGGACCATGAGCATCATGGCCGCCAACCCGCCCGCAAAAACCGTACCCATACCTCCTCGGGGCGTCGACTACCGCGGCAAGGTGGTGCTCGCGCCAATGGTGCGCTCTGGAGAGCTACCTACGCGGCTCCTTGCGCTCCACTACGGCGCGGATCTAGTATGGGGTGCGCGAGGCCTGAGGGCGGGAAGAAACGGGAAATACGCATGTGCCGCTGCGGCTTGCTGACCGCGCCCTCTCCCCTTTCTCTTCGCAGGACCCGAGACGGTCGACTACTCGATGCTCGGAACCACGCGCCGCGTCAACCCCGCCACCAACACGATCGAATGGACGCGCGTCCCGTCCTTTGGCCAGAAGACTCCCCCCGCCGAGGCCAAGGAGTCCATCATATTCAAGCTCCACCCGGAGCTCGAGGGCAGGCGCCTGATCTTCCAGCTGGGGTCGGGCGACCCGGCGCGCGCCGTCGAGGCGGCGCGGCTCGTGGCCGCCGACGTGGCCGGCATCGACCTCAACGCCGGCTGCCCCAAGCCCTTCAGCACGTCGGGCGGCATGGGCGCGGCGCTGCTGCGCGACCCGGACCGGCTGTGCGCCATCCTCGAGGCGCTCGTGCGCGACGTAGCCCCCGCGGCCCAGATCGGCATCAGCGTCAAGATACGGCTACTCGAAACACCCGCCGAGACCGAGGCGCTGGTGCGCCGGCTCGTGGCCACGGGTATCACGGGCCTGACGGTGCACTGCCGCACCACGCCCATGCGGCCCCGCGAGCCCGCTATCCGCGGCCAGCTGCGCATGGTGGCCGACGTCTGCCGCGAGGCCGGCGTCGCCTGCCTCATGAACGGCGACGTCGCCGACCGCGACCAGGGCCTGCGCCTAGCCGCCGAGCACGGCGCTGACGGCGCCATGATCGCCACCACGGCCGAGCGCAACCCCAGCTGCTTCCGCGCCGCCGCCGACGGCGGCCCTGCCCCCTGGGACGAGGTCGTCGCCCGCTACATCGCCACCTGCCTCGACACCCACAACCGCTTCGGCAACACAAAGTTCTTGCTCAACAACCTCGTCCCCGGCAAGCGGCCCGAGTTCCGCCTCATGCAGGGCACCAAGACGTACGACGCCCTCTGCGAGGCCCTTGGGCTTGGGGACCTGGCGCAGAGCGCTCGCGACGTCGACGCCTGCCTCGACCTCGAGCCGCCCAAGCCCAAGAACGAGGCGCCGGTGGGCAAGGGCAAGAGCAAGAAAAAGAAGAGCGCCAACCCGGCCGCGCTGGCCTCGGGCGGCAACATGGCGCGGGCCAGGGACGCGGCTGCGAAGCCGCGCAAGGCCTTGTCAGAACGAGGCGTCGATGCTCGACCACTGGCAGAGCCTGAGGCGCCATCTCTGGACCACGCAGAACCGACGGCTCTTTCGACATAGTTTTCGTCTTCGGGGCCTTTCCATTTCTTCCTTCTAGCGAAACATATCTATTTGCATTTGCGCCGGCGTTTTTGAGACTGGGTGGGATGGTATGCGGTGTATGGAGCCGACTGGGGCTAAAGAAAAAAAGGGATAGTAAAAAGGTCAAATTCTGGTGATCCTCACGGCACGCAAATAGATAATGACCCCAGCATGATTTACAGTCTCTCTTTTTATGATGATCACTGAATTTAAGCAATAGAAAATGTCTTGCAAAATGGGTATCCCTTTGAAGGAAGATAGATATTCTTCGATGCTCCAAAAAGTGCACAAGATGCCGACCTTGGACGGCGTGGTATGGCCGACCAAAGTGTCCATCCATCACTTCTACACCCTCTTTCCCTGGGCAAGCAGCTCCGAGACCTTGGGCGGCAGCACCAGCGAGGTCCGGTCGTTGCGGCGGTGAAAATCGACCAGTGCGATCGCCGTCTTCTCGGGCAGGTCCTCGTGGACGAAGTGGCCCGCCTCGGTAAATACTTGCAAGGCATATTTTCCTGTTTATTTTCTCCCCATGCAGAGGGGTCGTATCAGCAAGTGCCGTCCAGAGAGAGAGAGAGAAAAAGACAGTGTTGTGGACGATGTGGAGCCCTACCCTGCATCTGCCCGATGGTCAACTCAGTATCCAGCCTATCGGTGCCGGCAAGTAGAAGCAGCTTCCCGCCGCGGGCGCTCAAGAATTTCTTGCTGAGGCCGATGAACCACCCTTCCCAAAAGGGCTGCGTGGCAGCCAGGTCGGTGCGCCACCTCCAGGGCCGGTTGGCAGCAGCAGCACCATCATCAGTAACGTCATCATTATCATCACCGCGACGCACAAGCAGGCCGGGGACGCTGGTGCGGGCCGAGACGGAGTTGCGGATGGTGCGGGAGCGGACGTGCCAGTCGACGGCGGCCTGGACGGACGCGAAGCCGGCGGGGCGGGTCGAGAGGTACGTCTGCATGCTCTGCAGCGCGTCCATGGCGGAGCCCTCGACCACGTCGAGCACGGCGTAGCCCAGGAGCGCGTCGCCGAGGGCGCCCGAGCTGGCCAGGTGCGTCACGACGGCGCCGCCGAGCGAGTGGCCGACCAGCACGATGGGCGGCAGGGATGCTGTTGCTGCTGGCGGTGCGGAGTTGGTGGAGTTGGTACTGCCACCAGTACTGGCCCAGCCCATCCGCTCCCCAGTCGCCCGGATCACGGCTAGCAAGTCGGCCGCTAGGGTTTCCAGGCTCAGGTCCGGCGGCGGCTGCGGCTGCTGCGGCTGTTGTCTTTCGCCAGGGGCGGCGGCGACGACGGCCGTGGAGCCGTGCCCTCGCGCGTCGAGCGACAGGATGCCGGCCGACGGGTTCCGCTTCCTGATCTCGGCCCCGACGACGGCGAAGCTGAGCCCCGACGAGCCGGCGCCGTGGTGCATCACAAAGAGCGGGCCCTTGCCCACGGGCGACGTGAGGTAGGCATGGAAGGTAACGCCCGTGTCCCGCTCGACCTCGAGGAACAGCTCGCGTTCAAAGTAGGTGGTCCATGGTATGACTTCCAAGGTCCTTCCTCTAGGAACGCTGTTTTTGCATGTGGTCACCCGGGCGAGGTAGAAGGTCAGCGACCCGTCAGCGCCAAACACACGGTCACGTGAGGTCCTCTCGCAAGGGGTTGAACCGAGACGACAAGGAGGGGGAAGAGCAAGAACGAGGGGAAAAGTGAGCATAGACCCCTAACCCTTGTAGCCTGGCAAACAGGTTCTGGCGCGGCGACGGCACGACGGTGCCGGTCGACGAGGCCGACGAGGCCGAAGAGGAGTCGTCGTCGGCAAACTCGGGCAGCTCGGGCACCGCGCCCGTCTCCTCCTCCTCGGCCAGATGTTCCTCGGGGATCGCCGCGGCGGCGGCCGATAGTGCCATCCCGTCCTCGAGCTGGTGGTCATCGAACGCGACGTCTAGCGGCTGGGCCGCCCTCGCCTTTGCCCATTTGCGCTGCAGCTCGCTCATGATGGGGTGGTCGAGATTTTCGAGCCCGCAAGGGGCTGCCTTTGGTGGATTGCCGCGACAGCACGCCGCGCCTGGGGCTGCCAATCACCTGTTTCTGGAAGCGGCGTCCGACACGGTTACGTGACTCTTTGTTCACGCCCGTCGCCGCCGCCCGTCGTCGTCGTCGAGATTTTTTTTGTTGTTATTGCCGCAAAAAAGCCAACTTTAATTAAGGCAAAGAAAAAGTTCCCACTCAAACTCACCGTGTGATTATGACGTTGCTTCCAGCCCACGACAACATTAGACTGTATCCTTTGCTGCGTGCGAGTCTCATCCCCACTACTGCCCACTCACTTGGTCCTTGGATTCAATCTCGCAAGTTCATTTTTTGACAAGGAATGAAATGGCCTATGGAAAATGACATGAAGAGCGTCTGTCACGATGAGTCTCGCCAATGTCTCTTCGCCATGGTGTCGAGACAACATCTACACACGGTACTGACACCACAGCGGCGCGCGCCGCGAGCAGCACACGAGACGGAGTTTACCTGGATTTGTCTCGAAATAGCTAAATGAGCATACAAAGTGAATAAGGTCCGTATTCGGGTCATAAGTAAGGAAACTAGGTGACTACCTGGGTAGATATTTAGATACTATAATGAAACCGGGTATGCAGACAAAAAAAAAAAGTAAATAGAAATACACAAGCCATCAACGGAACCGGCACCATGCCGATCCGTGCCTTCGAGTCTTTTGAATCGATTATTCGATTTTCCAACCAGCCCAGGTTAGCAACCTTTTTGTTCCCCTCCTATCTCACACTATCAAATGCGCCCTTCGCATTTGTCCGTGACATTCTCCTGTCTTGGTGGATCATATCCCCATCCCTGGCATGCTTAGTACTAGTAGCCGCGGGGAGGCGCTCCATAACCGTATCCTCCTTGGTTATAGCTGGCCTGCCCGTAACCTCCCTGACCGTAGCCGCCACCGGCGTAGCCACCGCCATAACCCGGGGCGGGGCTGTAGCTGTTGTTTGCCCGTGGAGCGTTGTATCCTGGACCTGAGTTGAATACGGGAAGGGTTGGTTGCCGCGAGTCTGCCTTGCCGATCGGTGCAGCACCCGAGAGAAGCGTGCTCTTGCTGTCGTCGTTGTACGCAAGCGGCGTGCTGGGTGTGAGCGGCCTGAAAGTGCCCGACTTGAAGCTGTCGCTGGCTGACGACGGCTTCAAGTTTGAGTACGGGTTGGCGGCATTGTTGCTGTATCTATCCTGATATGGGGTCTGGGACATGGACTTCTTTTCATCGACCGTGTTGGCCACGGCAAAGGTGGTCGAGGATTCCTGGTCCAATTTGCTCCTGTCGATGAGCAGCGAGTTGCGCGCATCCAAGGGCGTGAGGTTGTCCATGTCGCGCATTTTCTCTGTGCAGCGGGTTAGCAAATCTAAGCACACACTATACAGGGGTGTCTTCGTAAACTGAGGCAGACTTACCAAGCTCCTTTCTCCGCTGGCGGTGGGGGTTCGCCTTGCAGCAGGCGCTGATGGCGTTCCAGGCGATCAGGATTGCCAGAATGCCCGTCAGGACCGACTGGATGACAATGAGAACAAGTCCGGCGACAGTCTGTGTCGTCTGGGCGATGCCAAACTCCTGGACGAACACCAGGATGACAACGACCGAGAGCACACGCACGACCGCGATGGCGACGTTGACGACGTTGCCCGACTTGCGCTCGTAGGGACGACTCCACAGGAGGAGGATGAGCATGATGCCCTCAATGACCAACAGGCTGATGGTCTGGATCATTCCGTGGCCGTTACCCACTGCGATGGCCGTACCCTTGGCAAACAGGTAGATGATGGTAGGCACGAAAATCCACCAGTAGTCCTTCTTGTACGACTCGTAGAACATGCTGTACTTGACCCAGATGTTCTTCTTCTCGTAGAGGCCGCTGGCGTCGCCCTCGACGTTCCTCAGCTGGCGCGCTGTGTACCAGATCTTGAACGAAAAGAAGACCAGGACGCCGGTGAACAAGCCGAGGGTGATCCCGGCCAGCGTCTTTGCCGCCCACGAGTCGCCATGTGTGAACTGGAAGATGCAGTACAACACCCAGACACCATAGAGCAGCAGGATCAGCGACGTGATTGCTCGCGCGATGGAACCCCAGTAGTGCTTGCGGAACCCGATCAGCGACTTGGGGAAGTTGCCAAAGAGCGCCCAGAATTCCAGGATGAGCTTGAACAGCAGGATTCCGACGGCTATGGCAGCAATGGCGATGGCGACGATCAGGAGCACCGTCATGAAGGTGTTGGCTGACGGCACGGCCAGCTCGCTGGCGTAGGCTTGAATGCCCGTGACAGCCATGCGAAACTGTGCGGGCATGCCCTGCTCTCCAGCAGCAGCAGGAGCAGTGGTGTTGACGCTGGTCTGGATATCCCGCGCCGCCAGAAGGACAATGCTGTCGAGGGCGCGCTTGAGCTTCAACGGCTGCGACTTGTCCGACGTGGAAATGGAGCCGTCCGGGTACACCAGGGTTGCATTGCGCAGGGTGGCCACGCTGTCGGCTGTGAGGTTTCCGCCCGTCATGTTGCGGAACTGGTCGATGGATTCCTGGAGGGTGGTCCACTGGACGAGACCGGTCGAGAAGGCGAAGTTCTTGGCGAAGCTGCGGTAAACCTGGGGGTAGCTGACCGACAGCATGCCGTTCATGGCCATGCCCTGAAACCAGCCAAAGACCTCGGTGAAGCTGGGGCTGATGGTACCAACGCCCGCAGCACTGCCTCCAGCCGCCGCACCGCTGCCACCGGCCACGGCGGCCCCAATAGCCGTGACTCCAGTCATGACCAGGGCGGCGCCAGCAACACCGGCCGCCACATACGACACAGCCGGGACGTTGGCCGTCTTCCCATTGGACACTTGGGACTTGATGCAGGCAACATCCCGTCCAGAATCGAGAGCTTTGAGCTGTAGCGTTGCCAATGCCGCGATGTCGGGGATCTGGAAGGCAATCGCAGGCAAGGCGCTAACAAACTCGGGAGGGATGACCTGGCTACCCCGGGCGGAGAAAGAGCCGGCAGGAACTGTAATTTTGTCAGCAAACATTCATCACAGTCTGGACGGCGGCGTCCCTTTGCCGTACATGGGTGTCATGGGCGAAAAGAAGCGTACCCGGGCAAAGCTGGGAAACAAATGTGCCCTTAGCACAAGGATCAAAGGTGTTGGAGTAGACCTGCTGGCCGTATGCCGTCACGTTCAGGACGGCGGTAACATTCTGAACGCGAGAACTTGAGCCGGCCACATCGAAGGACACCGTCTTGTTCTCGTTGTTGTACTGGATGTCCACTTTCTGGACCTGGATGTTGGCGTTGGGGCCGCAGTTGCTGAAGCCAATGGTCTGCAGGATATCAGCGCCCGCAGCCCCCTGCACCATAGCCATGGCGGCGAGGGCCACGGCTGCCAGCCGGGACCCAAGGCCCAGACTCCTACCGCATCGCGGCATTTCCAAATTCGAAGCACAGAAATATGGCGGATGGGATCGTCAGCTCGGACGGGGATGCGAGGTTCGTAAAAGCCTGTCGGTCGAGCGTCGTGGATTCGATTATTATGTCTCTGGGGGTTTCGGTTCCCTTTCCTCGCAGCCTCCAGTTATCGCGAGTTTGGGTGATGAAGCGTTTTTGGTTCGGTAAAAAAACGAAAGTGGTATGTATCAAGTCACACTCAGTGTGCTGTTCGCGGTGGGAATCGAACCGATCGGTATATCGAAGAAGCAAGTGAGGGATGTAGCCAAAACAAAAACCTGGAGGAGTCGTCTGGCGTTGTCGAGAGGGACGAGAGGGCTTTGCGGATCAAACGCAAAAAAAGAAACAATGATTCAAAAGAAAATATCAAAGAAAGGAGCAAACAACACCAGTTGTTGCAAAAAAAAAAAAAAAAAAAAAAGAGAAACCAAAAAAAGACGGCCGAGGATCAACCTGGAAAGAAAGAAACGAAAGGGCAAGAACTGCCCCCTTGAACACCGAGCCCGTCAAACCTGGAAACCCTCAGTCTGGGGAAAGTTTTGATATGTAGTCGCAATACCGAGGGTCGGTATTGCCCGTCGATGAGGGAGGACAAAACGAGAGGAAGGAGAGGGGAGTCAGAGAAGGAGGGACGAGACCGTAGAAGGTCGTAGCGAGAGTATGGGCCGGTGGGGGTGGACAAAAGGAGCGGGAAGGATATTCAAGAACCACAGACACCCGGCCACGGGCAGATAGAGAGTAGACTTTGCAAGAGAAGGACGGACGGCAGGCAGAGCGTCTCGCCGGCGGCCAATGTGTGGCGGGCCAGGTGAAACGACTGGAGGCTGGTTGACGACGACCAAAGTGTGGGTGACTGGGGCCGACTAGGCCAAGGTTGATTCACCAGACCAAGTGACGCCAGCGTCGGGATCAGAAACAAGCGGCGGGCAAGGGAACGTCCAGTCGGGTCCAGCCACTGGCCCTTTCCCACCTTTGCGCCTTTGCACACGGTGCCGATGCTGTCTGGTGTTTCGACTTCCCTTAGCAGAAGAAAAAAAAAAGGGGGGGGGGACCTCCAGATTCCCATCCAGCAGGCAGCGCCGATCGGGGGTTGGACCCGAGAAGAGGGGAGGGGTGGGAAAGAAAGAGCCTCAGCCAGCCATTGAGCCCGCCGCACCCCTGCTCCCCTGTCAGACCCCAGGCCCCTCCTTGTAAGCGCTGGCATGTGCTGCAGGGATCAGGGACGACTGCTGCTGGGCATTCCGGAGCAAGGCCTGCAAAAGGGCAACCAAAGGGCCAAAAAGACAGCAGTTCGCTTGGGGGAATCAGCGGCCCCACCCAGGCATGAACCCGCCAGCGAATCAAGGTCTATTGCGGCCGTCCCGGCTGGTGTCAGCACTGTGCAGGGGGGGTTCCTTCTGAAACCAAGGGGCTTGACGTCCATTGAATCCGCCCTTTCTTGGCCCGCGTTCGTTCTCCCTTTGCTGCTGGCTGCTGCCGTTGTGCCGGCCACAATTCGATTGGATACAGAGAGCCCTTCTGTTCACCAGGGCCCAGGCGCCCGCAACTGTCCCCTCTTCTCCAAACCCGTCCGAACCGCGCGACAACGTGGGCAAGCCCAAAAACACGGCCGCTCTACTGTTTATCACATGGCGAACCTAACCCTATTTTTATTTCTGCAGCTGCGCTGTCGTCAGAGCGGGTAGATAGTTAGTTTTTCCTTGTCCCATTCGCTCTTGTAGGTTCGTCTGGCCTAGAAAGTAGGCATGGAGGTCGCATCTCGTGCGGGCCGTTTTTTTACGATCGGGCTTCTCTTGTCGTCCAATGCGACGGGCAGTTGAGGCGAAGGCCGTGCAGGAACCAGCAAGCCCATCCCATCCGGTTTTAAGCGAGGGTTACCCTAGCGCAAAATCTCTGGTTGCAGATCCAGAGACCGCCACACAAACGCACAGAGCAAGCCCGTCCGAGCGTCAATGCCGTGCCGTACGTCACCAGCACGGCCCGCTGCTACATGCTACACACATTGGAATGCCAAAACCGCCTCAATTTCGGATTGCCAAAGTGCACGCACGCACATGGCTTCCCAGGAGCTGGGTGTCGCACCTTTTGACGGTTGGAGCTGTGGCTGGGTAGGCAACGCGCAGGCCTCCAAGCTACGGGCAGGGCGGAACAAGCGTCTGGCAACAAAACGATTTTTTATCTTTTTCCCTTGGTCAACGGAAATTACGATTGGCATTCCTGCCCCCCTGCCGGACCCGTTTGGTTCCAGACACCTGTCGGTTGCCTCTAAACGCGGCACCGCCTTGGCATTGTAGGGTATAATGGACATTGGCATCTCGTCTGATTTTATGGTTTCATGGGCTCACAATCCGAAAGATCCGTATATTCCATCCCGTCCATACAATACGCTTGAGCTCCTGCTGCCAAGCCACATCCATCCGATGAAATAGCGACAGAGTTTCGAACTTGTAGCTGTCGTCCATTCCACCGGGCATTCATAACACGACATACAATGTTGGCTCGTGCAGAGGGGCCAGCAGCGGTGCTAAAAAGAAAGAATCGAGACGGCAGCTCGCACTGTCAATAATCTTCTGGCAATAAAAATACGACAGAAAAATCTAAAAGAACGAGCTCACTGGGGTCCGTGTGCATTGACACACGTGCGCGCGCCGGTGAGGAAGAGAAGGGAAAGCACACCAGAACAAAAACCACGAGCCAACCCCCGACGGTGTGGTCCTTCACATGTATCGTCAACCCCTCATGTGTGTCCATAAAAGCTCATCATCCAAATAAATAAAACAAAACCCAAATCATAAGTGAAATCCAATCACAGACAGACAAAAGCCAAAAAAGGAACAAGAAAAAAAAAAAAAGGGACAAACGCAGGGAGGGGTATCTGAACTTCGGGGTTAGTTCGCTGCATGATCGGCTTCATATATTGGCATCCAACATGGCCAAGAAGATCAGGGACAGAGAGCGATCAAAATCTCCTGGTGGCTATGCGGGGGGGGGAGAGAGAAACAGGGAGAGCGGAGAAGAACTGCCGAGAAATATAAAAGAAAGGGGAGCCGTCGCCAATCGAAACCATCAAGACTAGCTAATAGAAGCTGTGTCCGGGCTGTTGATGAGGAGACCGGGAGTAGGGCGAAGCGGAACCCTGGGGTGTGAAATGCCCACCGCCCGCGCTGGCAGGATCCATTATGTGGGCGTACTGCATCGGCGAAGGGCCGGCCACCGACATGCCCAGGGTATCTATCGGCGCATTTATGGTGAGATGTGGGAACGGCTCAAGCTCGTTGGTGACAGGCATATATGACTGTTGGACCGGGCCGTATGTTCCTGCCGTGACAGGAATATTGAAGTAGGATGGGGTAGGTTGGAAGGCAGCGGCGCTGACTTGCGACATGCCCATGTCCTGCATGCCGCCGACGAGCCCGCCAAACGAAGTCGGGGTTTGCTGTTGACTCTGGAATGCAGGACCAGCGGCCGCCTCGACGGTGAACCCAAAGCCTCCCTGATGAGCCGGGAACGGCATGGAACCGATCGTGGCCGGCGAGGGCTGCGGTCGGAAGCCTTCCGGGGAGTGGCCGAAAGACGGCGGGAACGGTTCGTCCTTGACGGGCCGCCGAGGAGGATCTTGGACCGGGCTGATGATGGTATCGGCATCGAGCTGCTTCCGGGACACTAGGCGGAGGAGCGGAAGACTGATCTGCTCCATATGCTTGGCCAAGTGGACTGTCAACTTCTTCCAGGTCGGGAAAGTCTTGTCGCAGAAGCGGCAGGGTTCGTGTTGGGGGAGAGCCCTCGTCTCCACGTGGCACCTCTCTACCCTCTGCCAAGTCGGATCGAGGGCGCCCGTCCGCTTGATGGCCGCCTTTGTCTTCACCTTTGGCTCGGAAAACTTGTGCTCCCGAACCAGGTGCTGCAAGAAGTTATCCCTGCGGTAGCAAGTATGGCGACAGTCTTCCACGTCACACGTCCACCACTCAAGGTGACGGTGCCCCTCGTTTTCGTGTCGGACCCAGTCCGCCTTGCGCTTGAAGATTTTTGGGTCGCGACATCTGTCCCAAGTGCAGGTGAAAGGCTGCACATCCTCGTGTACGTGCTTGGTCCAGTCGGACGGCTTCTGGAACTTCTTGGGCGTGAAGCACAGCTGGCATTCGAACTCGGCCGGGAGAGACTGAGTGGGCGGCATGGGAATGTCCTGCGGGAAGCTCTCAGGACCGATAGCCCCCTCGAGCGGCGTCGAGACGTCATCATCCGACCCCTGCAGCCTGGCCGAGAGCGGATCCAGCCCTCGACCGTCGCCCTTGGTGTCGAGCAGGACTGCGGACCCGCCAAGGGCGATGCACAGCTGCTGGCCGGCCTGGCATCTCTGAGTCTGAACCAGCCCTGCGTGCTTGATCTTTGCGTTGCACAGGCTCTTGAATCGGACAACCTGCTGATGGGCTATGCGGTCGACCAAGTAGTTGTTTTTCTGTGCTAGCATGGGGTTCAGCTTGAGAATGTGCTGCTGAAAGCCCGCGAAATTTGGCACGACGTCGTCGATCAGCTTCATCGCCTCCGAGTCCGTTTCGCCGTCATCCAGCTCATCCTCATCGTCGTCGTCGTCGTCCTGGTCGACAACAAGCGCGGGAGCTTTCGCAAGAGCGACCGGAGGTCCACCCGTCTTCTTCCACATGTCGGTGATGTTGGAAAAAGAGTTTTCGGTCCCCTGCCCGGACAGCTCAGACTTTGCCCTGCGTCGACCGATGTTGACCTTGAGTGTGAAGGGGCTCTTTGGCGTCACGACGGGGGTTGTCGAACTGATGGATCCGCTGCGAGCGTGGGTGGTGCCGATGGCCGCGATGTTGCTCCCCATGCCCACCAGAGCGGTGTTGATACTCGGTGTCTGGCGCTTGGTGGCCCAACCGACAGTTTTGTTCGGAGGAGCGAGGCTGTCGCGGCTCTGACGTCTCTCGCTCGAGACGTCTGCGGAGCGACGGCCATCATCGTCCTGGCTGGGGCTGGAGAGAGAACGCTTGAGATTTGCTAGGTTGTTGGCGCTAGGCTTGCGGACCAAGGTGCGCAGGTCCTTGAGAAACTCGCCGCGGCTAATGGATAGCTTCTTTAAGAAATTGCCGCTGACAATACCCTCCATGTCCACGATGCTTGGCAGGCTCAGGCGCCTGGTGCCCCACGTGGCGGCCCTCGACACCACCGAATCGTTGTCGCGGCACATCTTCTCGAACTTGCGCATTGCGTCGGCCGAGCTACCGGGCTGGTAATGCTCATCTTCCTCTGCAGATATCCGCAGGATAGCGGGGGCATCCTCCCAGTTCCGGTTCTGACGCATGATGGCAATGTCCTCCTGGGTCAGGGGTCCCGAGTTGCCCTCAACGTAGTAGGTCCGACCAGACTGCGCGACATTTTCTGTCTCGTTTCCAAGCGATATCTCACGGCTGGACACGCCCCTGAGGGTATCCTCGGTCACAGACGGTGGCCTTTCCACATCGCCACCACCACTGCTGCTGAGCCAACTCTGAACCCCGATATTCCGCTCTTGAACCGCGCGAGTTGCGGCTAAATTATTGACGCTCGCCGTTTGCTGGGCAGGGCGCCCGGACGGACCGATTCCGCCCGAGCCGGTCGACGAATCAGGTATCCACCGCCCAGTGGCGTCGCGGGACACCTGGGGGAAGGGTGTGGCCGTGTCGTCGGGAGCGAAGCCCGTAGACGTCGGGTCAAGAAGGAATTCAGGTGGCACCATGTTCTCCACAGGGACGTGACCATCCATGCCATACATGGAGACCATGACGCGGGGGCTTTGTCCAGACATGGCGGCGGGCGCGCTAGCAGCGAGGCTATCGTCGCTGGTGTCTGGAGTTGTGAAGTGCGAGTGCGGAGAGCTCTGCTCTGACTTCAACAAGTCTTCGGTCGGGGACGCCTCAAAAAGGCGCGTGCTCGGCAGGGCTGACTGATGGGCGCGGCCTTCCTTGTTTGGGGGAGAGGTGTTGTGCAGCGACGGGGTCTGCTCGGGGCTCAGCAGATACCCCTGGTTACTCCCATCGAGGTTGCTGCTGACGGCCTCGGGCGTCTGGTAGGAGAGAGGGCCGGAAACTTGGGCCAGGCCCTGGGAGCCGCTGGGACCGACGTCGTCGCCCAGAAAGGACGGCGTTCCGCTCTCGAGCCGACTGAAGTCAACACCATAAAACTCGTCGCAAAAGTCGCTGGTGAAGTCGCTCGGCTGGTACTGCAGGCTCGCGGGGGTGGACTCGGCTGATGAGCCGTGAGCTGGAAAGGCGGGAGATGCTGAGCTGCTCGGGAAATGCACCGACGAGGGCGACAGATGGCTGAGGACAGCGGGGGCCGGCTCTTGGGCAGCGGTGGCGGCGGTGGCGGCGGTGGCGGCGGCACGTTGGCCGGGAGTGCGATCCGATCGGCTGCCGTTGAAACAGGAAGGCGGATAGATAGTGCCCATGTACGTCGAAGACATGGCTCCGGGCGGGGGCGGGTCTGGGCGGCCGAGGCAGATTACCAGACAGGAGGGGGAGGAGAATAGGGGATGTGCGGAGTGGGCGGGTGTTTGAGATCCGACCGGGCGCCCGATTCTGCGAGTTATGTCGCGATCATGCTCTGCGCCGGGGGTCGTCAATAATCGAGCGCGAGAGCAGACGAGCCGATGGGTGGGTGTGCGGAAGACAGTTGATTCGCGCGAACCCTCCCAAAAGTCGGTCCCGCAGCGCTGCTCGATTTCCGAGTTTGCGGCTGACGCTCGTTGGCGGTGCTGGAACCGGGCTGAGCTGGGAGCTGGGAGAAACGGACGGACACAAAAGGCAGGCGCGGGTGGTGGCGGTTCCACTCTGCGAGCTGCGAAATAGATTGGCTCGTGCTAGCTTTGCGCCAGCTATGTGTAGACGAAATATGGTTGCGATTCCTGTCACTACGGACGCTATGCTGCAACAACAGACAAGAGGGTTTCGCGGGAGTGTCGAAAATTGCGGAAAAGGGCTGAGAGGGAACGGAAGCTGGGTAAGCCGCTGCTCAAAAACACTGTCGGAGCCGGCAGAGAAGGAGAAGGAGGGTGGATGATTTGGGGGCGAGGCGCTGTCCCGACCAACAGACTTGGAGACAGCGCTTAGTGACGACCGGCAGCTCAACCCAGACCGCGCAGCTTTGGCCCCATCGAAGGTGCAAGAGAGGGGGAGCAGGTGTGGCGCGCAGGTGGCAGGGCTCAGGCGTCACTGGGGCCGCATGCAATCTAAAGAGGGCGAATGCAACACTGTCGGGATGGGGGACGTTTCGCTGTTGTCCCCACGCGGTTCGGTCACGGCCCTGGTCCCTGGTTCGGCCCCGGGCGTCCTGGTCCGTCGCTTTCTCGCTCAGTGTGCTTGAAACCCGCGGTTCGATTAGGAGACCTGTACGGGTGCCCAAGGCAGGCAGGCAGGCAGGCAGGCCGTCAAGTGTCTATCTCGGGGAGTTGGGATGGCGGTGCAAATCTATGTTATTACACATTGGATGGCAGAGCTCGACAGAGCAGAGAGATGCCATACCCCTCGCGCCAAAACGGGTTGGTCCCAAAAAAATATCAACCCTAATAGGAGAGCACGCGCCGAACCGGGAAGCACAGACGGGGGATGAGGACAGCCCAGATAGCGGGGGTCAGTCTCGACTCAGCGATGCCCGCAATTTCGCGCGAAGTGCGCCTTGTGCCTGACGTCCGGAACGCTCGCTTTCATCCGTTGCACTGCGAGAATAAAAAACCCGCTTTCGACATCGAAATTACTGTGGTAAAAACGTCCCGAACGGCACGGGTGGCGCCCGCCATGGATCACTCGCGAGATTGAGCGAGATGGTGGAGGGGAGGGGAGGGGAACCATCACTGCCCGCAGGGCTGAGTGTGCCGGGGCAGACCAACAGGCGGACTCCGAACCCTGGCGCCGTGCGCAGTGCATGCCGCTGTCTGGCTGGCCGTATATGCGGTGCGGCTCAATCCAAACTCTGGAGGTCCCCCACAATTCCACGCTTGTCCCCTCCAAGGCAGGTGGCATTTTCTCGGTAAGGCTTTCTCGCTGCGGGCCATGCCCGCGCGTGGCTGTGAAGTTGTCACAGCCTCAAGCTACTGCGTTCTAGCGTCATCCTTGGCCGTGGAAATGACCCAGTTTGCCTTATCGACATCTGTGTGCTTGTCTTGATTTCTCCATATGAAGGAAGGGCGCATTTCACTTAGATTAACCACGTCGGCGCTATGTTGAGCCGATGCCGTCTTGCGTCGACAGGCCTGCCACCCATCTTGGATCAGTGGCAGGCGGTTGGGTAGGTAGGTACCTAGGTAGGTAGTAGGTAGACATATGCCATTAGTTCGGGAACCAGTTGTCGACCCGATCAATACGGTTACCGCTGGCGATTGACGAAATGGGATCTGAACGTAACCCAAGCTTGTGATCCGCGTCGAGAAGCCGGTGACGGGAGGGCTGAGGCGCATCAATTTCGGTCTGTTGCACAGGCCCCTCCAGATGATGGCATCCATCGAAAGAGGGCTGCCTCATTAGTCAGCCGGTAGCATCCACGGATGCCAAGTGGAGATTTCCCGGTCTGAGGTTCCCGCCCGAGCAAAGGATGCCGCAAGACAAGCTGCTTGTGTTCGAGTTGCCACACGTCTTTTGTTGAAACCAAGCGCAGCTATTTCCAGCAATCAATCACAATGGTTTGTCAATGGCACCTTGGATCAGCCCAAGCCTGATATCGGCCTGGATACTGACGGAGGACACAGGGTCTCGAAATCGTAGCCTATGTCTTGTCCGCCCTGACCGCCTCTGGCGGAATAATGGGCTATGCGAAGAGAGGATCGGTGCCCTCAATGGTTGCAGGCTGCTCCGTCGGTCTTCTATGTGAGTTGCACGACCGACCATCCCCGCAGCAAGGTGTTTTACTGAAGGTGGACGCTCATACCCTCGCGCCAGACGGTCTTGGAGCTTACAAGATCCAGAACCGACAGCCGTACGGCGTCGAGCTGGCGCTACTTGCATCGGTTGTGCTCGGCGGCGCCTCTATCCCCCGTGCCATCCGCCTGAAGAAGCCAGTGCCCATCATGTTGAGCCTGCTCTCAACATTCGGAGCCGTCACCTTCGGCAACGCCCTCCGCCAGGGAGCGTAGGGCGGCCCTCTCTTCGTCAAGTCGTCGATGGCACGCTACATGTGCATCACGACTGTGTACCTCGACGTAGCGCAGCTGGCTGTTGGACCGGTATCCTATGCGATCGCAGGATTTATGGAGAGGTATGCGGCATGCGCGAGAGCCACGCCTGCTTCTTTCGCCTTGTGTTTATAGTGTAGTTATAATACACGGCCGAGCAATGCAACGATGTTCCCTCGCGGTGATGTCCGTCGCTGTGATGCGGGGGCCGGCGGGACTCGACGGAGCTGGGTGTGGCAGCGGGCGTTCCGGAATAGCGGTGTTCGACCTAGGGACACTTTTGTTGTCGCGATTCGGGCCGAGATGCCATGGTCATGAGTTCTCGTCGATTTCCTTCCAGGCCGCCTTGATCCTCGCCTTCTTGTCGTCGACAGCGCTGCGGTTCTCGGCCTGACGCTTCACCCTTTCTGCCCTCAGGCACTTGGCGAGCGCATCCTTCGCATCGTTGCACATGCCCATCGACTTCCAAAGAAACCCACGGGCATGACACTCCTCGAACGCGGCGATAACCTCCTCGCAACCTGTAGGCACATGCACATTACAGGTAAGCAGGTGCATTCGGGTCGGTCAACACAGATTGCCGGTCATGCAGCATCGAGTTTTGTCGATAGCTCTGTCCTGTGAACGCGGGGGAGGGTCAGGAAATGGAGAGCCGTCTGTACCAGCACTGCTTTGAGTGTGGAGATGGGGATGCATTATCTCCTGTGTGCAACCGGTAGGCTTGGCCCAAGAATCGAGTGTTAGGAGATTGTGAGGGTCGTGCCTCTGTACCGATGCGCTTTCGGGTGTTGGAGGCAAATGGCGCGAGATGTGATGCGAAGAATCCAGTTCACCACGACCCACCAAGATCCGTACCGTGCTCAACTCACACAAGGCGGGCGCCCTTTTACGGCCCCACTTGCAGTCCTGGCAGCCCACCGGCCCTGGAGGTAGGCGCCATCGATGTTGAGCCAACTCCCACCTTCTCTTGCACAACGTGCCGTCACAGTTTAGCATCAAGCAGGGCTTTCGACACTGAGAGCCCCCTCACAACTGCCCAGCATGGCGACTCAACAGGTCTCAGTCAAAAAGCAGCAAGGTACTGCCAAAGAAATGAAATCAGTCACAAAGAGGGGTTTGTCGACGTACTAAGTCGTTTCGATCTGCAGAATTGCAGGCGCAGTACACCAACTACAAGGACACCCTCCAGCAGGTGGCCAGAAAAATCGGTGACGTCGAGCAGGAGGCAGAGGAGCACAAGTAAGTCATGGCGTGGGCATGCCACGATTTTCGTTTTTCCCCGCTCCGAGAGGGATGAGGCGCGCGCACTCGCACTATCCAAAACCTCCGTGACCAACTCACCGCTCTGCCAAAAAAAAAAAAAAAAAAAAAAAAAAAAAAAAAAAAAAAAAAAAAAAAAACAAATAAACAAGCGAACGAAAAGCTTCCTCACCGCTTATCTGGCTAACCAGGCACTCCCAGACTTGTTCTCGAGACGTTGGAGCCCCTCCCAGGTGACCGGAAGTGCTTCCGTCTCATCAACGGCGTACTAGTCGAGAGGACCGTCAAGGATGTCGTGCCGGCTCTCAAGACAAATGCTGAGGGGCTGCGCAAGGTCCTGGAGGATCTGGTAAAGCAGTACAAGACAAAGGAGGATGATTTCGAGAAGTGGAAGGTGCCTAAACCCGCCCCGAGACGCCATCCTGCACCCCAGGACTTGAGTACGTGTCGCTGACAGGAATCTACGTCACAGAAGAGAAATAACGTCCAGGTTGTGCAGTCTTAGGCTAGGACGGCCGGCAGATACGTACCTGGTAGCGATGGAAACCATGAGCGAAATACGGGATACAAGGCCCGCGCATGGGGATGAGCATCAGAGTGTTGTCTGGATACCCCAAAACATCTGTAGCGAGTTGGATTTGGCGATGAGTCTCGGATGCCAACTCACACGTCCGATGGGATGATCCAGGAGGCCGCACCGAGGCTGCATAGAACGGTCAGAGTGCCCCTTTAAGGTGACGAAGAGCAGGTTTCAGAATGCTGGATGCTGCATCTGCCTGCGATGCTAGCTAAGCTCGGCCGACATGGTGGTGGGTATGTGCTGTACAAAAAACTCACTGGTGTGGTGGAGTGACGCAGCATCCATCGGCGGCAAGAGCGTCTCGATGCCCAACCGGCAGTTTTCGGTTCCATGGCCATGTTTGGAGGCCGTTGGGCTCTGATAGGACAACGAGGATCAAACTGGTCTTTTTTTACGTATTTGTTTTGTTTATTTGTTTTTGCTCCGGTAGGAACCATTGATGCAGCTGTGACGACAAGGGAAAAGGAAACGAGACGTCAACACTCGTATATGGTGAGACCCAGGGGTGTGGGAGAGCAGCAGAAGGGGAGGCAAAGTACTGGCTGGTATGGCTTTTGGGAGGGCCGAAATTTCATCTGGCTGGTATGTATCGCGGGCCTCTAGGACCTCGTTTTGTCATTGTAAAGGCGCTCGTCAGCCCTAGACTCAGTTACCGAGCTACCTCTAACACGTCCATGGACCTATCCCCGGGCTTGCCGGGCCAGCAGTCCTAGTCGGGGGTGTCATCACGAGATAGGGATAGATGGATCATGGGCTGGCGTCCCCATGTCTCGCATGCAGTAATGAAAATGCTGGAATGCCTGTGATGTCAACTCCCTACCCAAAAAATGAGGAGATCCGGTATTGGGAAAGCTCTTGGCTCCAGTGCTCGCCTAGAACAAGAAGTGATGGGGATCGAAAGAAACAAATGATGGCGAAGGCAACAGTAAAGCTGCCCAGTCATGTTTTGTGATATGAACGTGAACATGAACACTCCTGACGATAGCTCTCCCGGGCTGGCAGGTCACCGGAGCCTCTCCACAATGAGCCCGGGTTCGAGCAATCACTGCCTACCTAGCCTGTGCGACCCCGTTTTCATGCAAAGGCAACCTGTTCTGATCTGGCCATCCTGCGGGCCTAACTCCGTTTCTGGAAATCGGGAAACGATCCTGACACTTCTGGGCATTCGTTTGGCCCAATCTTCTCCCAGCTTTTCGGGGGTGGTGATTTTCGTCTCCGTACCCTCCTTCCTGAATTGTATAACCCACCAGGCTGGACGGGACGGCTATTCGAGGATAAATCTTCCAATGAAAATCACCGACGCCATGTAATTTTGTCATTGGCCAAGGATAAGAGGAAATGGACAAAGGAGAGCGAGGGACATGGGTTACTGGGAGGCAGTTGAATTAAAAGTTTGGCGGGTTTCAAAGATCGTCACCTGTGAGCGGATCATCGGTCATTTTTCCTTTTGTCGTACTCCACACCAGCTTGCTGCTTCTCCGACTGGACATCCAGCCTTACGTGCGACTGACGGGTGTGACTAGGCCGTCCAGGGAAACGAGCGGTTCGCCATTTAGGGCCAACGGATGGAAGGCTAGCTAAAAAGACGGTCTTGCTTGGGCAACCAGTCAAGGCCGACACAAAAAACCCGAAGCGGCTACCTGCTCACTCCGATGTCTTGGACTTTGCGAGTTTTTAGGTTCTTTGCGCACTCCCACGTCCGTGTGCGTATCACCTACACACCAGAAAAGGCGTGTTGTCGATCCATGGACGTGGGCCGGTCGTCTGGGCTGCAATTGACAAATCAGCCTCCGTACTCACCATCCCCCATTAGGAGTGGCGTTTGCCATGTACTTGAGATGTTTCTGACTCGTCCCGTTCAACAACGGGTTACGGACTTCACTTGCACATCGCAGAAGGGAACCTGAGAGATACCTGGTCAATACACCTTGCGGCACAAGCGCCTGGCAAAGACGGGGTCAATACCCAACATGCGGTTAGCCGTAGCGTGGCCCAGAACCTTTTGGTTTTTCTGGTCTTTTGCTCACCCCGATCCCAGACCGCTCCGTCTGAGGAGAAGAGGGAGGCCCTCCAAAGCATCCGTCATGGATTGCCTGACCGCCACTGCGGCTGGAGCGAGGTCGGGTCTTGATACCTGCCCAGGCGCATCTACATACATACCTATACTACGTAGGTGGCAGCTTGCGGCGCCAGGCGCGGGGAGGAAGGCGTAATCGAGATTTGGGACGAGGGCGGCCGCCTTGGGTTGGGCTTCGGGTGTCTTGGTTGCTGGCTCTCTCCAACGGGAACATGCATCCTTTCTCAGGTTGACAACGGCTCCCAAGGCGGATCATGCGAGTCTGCACGCCAACCTAATTTGATTGACAGGCGAATGGCGAGTTGGAAAACTTTCTGACATCCTGTCAACAATTTCTTTCCATGATCCAGCCTGGACGCGAGGGCAGGTGACGGGTTGTGTGGGAAAGGAGAGGGGCTTCTTTGGATTTGCAATTTCCAGCTTCATATTCTGCACGTCCAGTGTGGGTGGTGTGGCTGGCATACACTGGGCGCCTGCAACCGCCGAGACAATGCAGGGCCGACTGTTGGGCCATGGTCGACAGACAACAACATCCCGCGTGGAGGCGCTCTTGCTGATGCGGCCATGCCATGGCTCGTTCATCGCTGCCCTAGCTGCCCGCCTCCAAACGCGCGCGAGCGGGGGTGCTGGGCTCCACCGTGCGTGTTCTGAGTGATTCCTGTGAGCCGAGCTCAATCAAGACCAGACTTTTCGGCCCTGACCGCAAAAACAGACCCGCTTGACTCCCGCGCCGCCCTCCCATTGATTCTCTCCCAACCTGCACCACCCCACGCCGTCGCTGTGTACTTTGTTGACGGGGCTTGCAGCTGTTTGATCCAAGGAACGCGCGGAACAGAACAAGAAAAGAGCCTCGACGACCGCCTGCTCTTGTCGTCATAACCCAAAGTCTACATCCAACGAGGTGAGTGAGGGTCCAAGACCCGCCAGCTCAGAGCTTTTTCCCATGTGCCGCGCCTCGGCCTTCGCGCGCCCACGCGCTCCTCCGCCCCTCTTCTCCGGATCTTGTATCGCAAGCCCTGTTTTCCATGTTGTTTCCCGCTTGCTGGGTATGCGTACCTACGTACACTCTGCTACGTAAGGTACCTGCCGGCTTGTTGTCTCAGGCACGGCTTCCCTCCCAATCCACACAACCCGAGACCCGTGAGCTGTGTGTGGCCGCTGGGCTGCCACGACCACACCCATTGGCTCTTTTTTTTTTTCTTTTTTCCTTTTTTTTTTTTTTTTCTCCCCCCGTCTGCCCACCCCTTCCCCGATGCTCCATACTGCTTGCTGTCTTTTTAATTCGTTCTATTTTATTTTATCCCCTAAACTGCTTAATAACCTTTTATTTTCCTCACATCTGACTCGACGCCGCAGACAACAAATCCTCTATCGGGGCCGCACAAAGCGCACTCGTCGGTGGAAATCCCAGCCAATCCCCGTCGAGCCGGCTATTTCTTGCGCTATTGGAGCGCCGGACACAAGGGAGACAGGGAAAAAGAGAGACGTTGCCCAAGGTTGTTTGCTATCTGGCGACCAGGACTGTAGGTAGGCAACCAACCATGTTGACGCTCTTGGATGCGTGTAACCTGCGCGGCCCCGTGGCTGGCCATACACACACACGTCCACATTCTCTCTTTTACAGAACGGCTCCCGGCTTGTGGTTGTCTCCCGCAAACCCTGCGTGCTGGTCCGACTGCTCGCCCGACGCCTGACTGCGTGGACGGGTACATGGCCAACTGTCCCCGACTGCGCCGTCTTTGTTGCGAAGGGTGTGAAGGGGTGGCAGCAACAAAAGACGCCAAAGGGGTCGAGCAGGATCGGGCGGGCGGGCGAGACGAAACGGCAGACTGCCTGCGAGCCAAGCCGTCCTGGCCCCGAGCTCTGTACTGGAGACGCCGCTCCCCGGGAGGCCAAGCGGCCTCCTAGGCACACGCCTCGCAGAGCGGAGTGTGGGGATCCGCTGCAAGCAATCAGCAACTTAAGCACTTGGGACAGCGCAGGCCGGTGTGTCCGCACACCCCCCTCCCAGCTGCTCCGTCCAGCCCACCTCCCGACCACGTCAGGGGTTCTGCTTCCGTCACTGCCTGGTAGTCGGGCTTATGATGTGGTAGCCGTAAGAAGAAAAAGAAAGAAAAAAAGAAAAAGAACCACCCGTCGTTCGGGACACGCGAAGCATGACTGACGCAGCATTGCAGGCCCAGGCCCAGCCCCCTGCCCGCCCCAGGACACCAATAATAGTCTACGAGGCTTACAACCCTGCAACGAGTAGGAGTACCTTACCTCCAACAGGCTGTGCGAGCTCGCAGTCCAAGGAATTTACAAGAAGCCCGCACCCGCCTGCAGGTAGCCAAAGATGTCGGACTCCCCCCAATCCAATCCAAAGGAAGTCGAGGGTGTACAATCACCCGACGAGGAAGCACCAATGAACGATTCTCAGGATCCACAGGGAGGCGCGCTCTCCTATGAGCAGTTCGAGGTCAAGGAGCAAGACCGGTGGCTACCAATAGCGAATGGTATGTGGATCCCTCTGCCTCTCTTTCTCCCCTTCTCTCCCTCTTCTTCGTCCCTGCGTTCTAGTCCTGGTCCTGGTTTCTGGTCCTGGGCCGTGATTCGCACGCACGCGCGCCGCGCGCCATATCGTCCACTCTGCTTCGACCCGCATGGAGACAGCACTGGTCTGCCCCTGGCTGCGTTGACTGGTTGCCCAACTGCTGCCGTCTCTGCCTCTGCTGCCTGCCCTGCATAGCCCGCATCCACTTGCCTCTGGGCTGTTGTTGGCCTGTATCGTCCGCGTCTGCAGCATCCTATCTGCTGGCCCCCCTTTTTCTCCATGTCCCACGACTCTTCATCCTCCAGGTCGCCCGAAGCGCCTCGCGCTTCGTCTTCCAAGAACGACAAGCAGCAACATGATTCCTACGATGCTAACATACGGAACTTTGCACCAGTTGCCCGGATCATGAAGAATGCACTGCCCGACAACGCCAAGATCGCAAAGGAGGCCAAGGAGTGCATGCAGGAGTGTGTGAGCGAGTTCATCTCCTTCATCACCAGCGAAGGTGAGTTCCGCAGACATTTTCTTTATCTTTGTTTCCTTCACCACCATCAGTGGCGACTGACAAACAGCCGCGCTGCGTCTGATGCGCGGGAGAGGCGCTGTAAGCGCGTTTGCGCCTTGCATGAATGCTGACCTATCACAGCGTCGGAGAAGTGTCATCAGGAGAAACGGAAGACGGTCAACGGCGAGGACATCCTGTTCGCCATGACTTCTCTCGGCTTCGAGAATTACGCAGAGGCTTTGAAGATATACCTCGCAAAATATCGTGAGGTACGTGTTTTCATCCTATCCATCGCCAACAAACTTTTCTTCGTCTCTCTTTCACTGCGCCATCCACGCTCTTTTCCTCTGACTGGTGCTCTAGCAGTCTCAATCGACCCGAGGCGATGGCCAGCAAAACCGTCCGAGCAGCCAAGGCTACGGTGCGCCGCCGGGGTCCGCGTCCGGGACGAATCCAGCCTCGTCGGCCTTCCCGGGCGGCGAACTCGGTCAACAACAAGGAGATAGCACCGGCGACACCGCAGGCTATCTGTACAATGCGCAGGGCGGACACAACGGTGCTGCTCCGGGCGAGTACTGAGCACAACTCGCGGACAAGCACGAAGGGTAGCCAATCGCACCCTGCTCCCTCGTTGATGCTGCAGACCATCCCGGTCTCCGAATAATCAGTCGTCACTCCGTCCTCGTCAGACCTTTCAATCACTCTGCGGCCCTGGACAGACTCGGTTGTCGCCAGCTGGGTCAGGGGCCCGAACAGGTCCGATCGAGTCTATTTGCCCATCTGGACATATTCCATGGCGTCGGCCCGAAAATGCTTTCATGCTGTGTTTCCTTGGTGTACATGTTTTGGGATACGCTGGAGCGCTGGTGGACGTGTTTTGGTTAGCTTGTGATATTTTGTTTTTCTTTACTCAACCTTGGTCTTCGGTAGATATCCCTCAAGAGGCGTTCCCTGTGCTTCTCCATGTTTCGCTTGGGAGCGGTCTTGAGCGACATGTACCTAGTTCTACAGTACTCGTTGGATTTCGACAAGGGAATATCAGACGGCGGCCTCCAGGGTCTGGATATTTAGATGTTATTCTCCAACTTGCCTCCATCATTCTTCTCACTATGTGAATGACGATGATCTCCAAATTCCTCCATCGCTCGCGTGTGCGGCTCCACTTCCCCATAATTCAGATGCGCGGGTCCATAATTCCAAAAGTTTTCTGAACGCACGGGCACTGGACCCCTCTACCAGGCAGCCTAGCCAAAATCTCAAAATATTTTGATCTTGGTATTCAATTGAACCTCGCGACATCTTCCACCATTCGGCCCCTCCAAATCGCCGCCCACCGCTGCTCCCTCCGGCCCGCTAGCCGACCCGAAACACCATTTGCGGAACTGCTGGCGAGCGGATACACCGTCATACTATGTTTAACCCAGACTCGTGCACGTTTTCCATCTGGTTTCGTAACCACAGCCTTGCCTAGAGAGGCAGCCTAGGCAGCCGCATCGTTTCTCGCCCCCCAGACCACTCTCTCGACGAGGCGACCTAGCCAGAGAATACCCATCGCAGGGCTGCGAATAGCCCATTTCTTCTTACCTCACTACAAATATGACGACCTCAGCCTCTCGCACAGCCCTGTCGGGGGGTTCCTACCCCTCCCCAGCGCCATCCCAGAACTCTGCGCTCAGCAAGAAGCCGATCCTGCGGACACCTCAGCCCGTGCTTTCTACCAAGAGGAAACGGGGCGGCGACCCCGAAGATAGCCTCGACAGCAGCCCGACGAAGCGACTCAAACATGTCACCTTTGACTTGGCGGCCAACATGACGGTGGACATCCAAACCAGAACGCTCGAGGAGACCAAGCGCGAGGTTCGGAGGGCCCTCGAGGACCGCAGTCGTGGCGACACCGAAGGCTACGACGGGCTCAAGTCCGTCTTCCAGAACGACAGGCAACGATACGTTGCTCCGATAGTCGGTGAGGACGAGGATTGCCTGAAGCCGCAAGAGCTCATCGTCTACGTCGTCGCGCTCTCCACATGCACGCCACTGCTGGACAAGTCGTGTTCCGACCTCGTCAAGAGCGTGATGCGATGCTCCTGGCTCGGCAGGGATGATGCTTTCTGCAAGGCGTACACGCAGTTTCTGGCGGGTTTGATCAGCGCCCAGGGAACGACGCTGGAGCTGGTGCTGTCCATGATCACGGAGAAGTTCAAGGACTATCGCGAGTCGGCGTGGAGCGTGCCCGACTTTCCGAAGGTCAGCGTCGAGCTAGCGCACGACCGGCTCCACGGCGCGCTTGCATACATCCTGAGGCTGTTCCCAGCAGCCCGGGCTGTGCTGTGCGACCTGCTGGGCAAGCACTTCCCCTACCTGGAGGAGTCGAAGCGGGTGCACACCTCCTATGTCGACAACCTCCTCCGGCTGAGGCGGTATGCGCCAGACCTGGGCCAAGATATCATGGAACTGATCATCGACCGTCTCGTAAAAATCGACGTCCAGGTCCAGTTCGATCTCGAGGACATGGATGATGACCTGACGGCGGCCATCGTGCTCCAGCTCGATTCTGGCAAGACGAACAATGCGCTGGACCCTGCGGACTCGGACGATAGCGATGTCGAGTCCATTGCCAGCGACGACAGCGACTTTGACGCCGAGGCCAACAGGATAGAATCCGGGGCCACGACCATCCAGAAGCTGGACGCCATCATGGACACTCTCTTCGAGCTGTACAAGCCGAGGTTCGAGAAGCCCGAGTCTGAAGAGGCGAAGGAGTGCCTGGCAGACATGATATCCGACTTTGTCAACCTGATCCTGCCGACCTACAAGTCCCGGCACACTCAATTCCTCGTCTTCCACTTCAGCCAGTACGCGCCGGAACTGATGGACCTGTTCGTCGGCACGCTGTTTAATCTCGCGTTCGAGTCGAACCGACCCATGGCGCTCCGACAGTCGGCCACAGCGTACCTGGCCAGTTACGTGGCCCGGGGAGGTCTGGTGCCGGCCGAGATTGTGCAGAACATGGTCAACCTCCTGTGCCACCACATCGATGGTCAGATGCGGAGTCACATGGAGGGGTGCCGCGGCCCCGATCTGCGGCGCTACAAGCATCTGTACTGCTTGGTGCAGGCGCTCCTGTACATTTTCTGCTTTCGCTGGAAGGAGCTCGTGACCTGGGCACCGGACATCGTGGATCAAGAAGACCTCTCGTCGTATCTCGGACACGACCTGGAATGGATCCCTGGCTTCAGGGAGTCGATGAGCCGGATGATCCACAGCCGGTTCAACCCACTCAAGGTGTGCTCTCCGGCCATCGTGAACGAGTTTGCCGATCTCGCGCGGCACCTCAAGTTCATGTACGTCTACCCGCTGCTGGAGAGCAACAAGCGCGTGCATCTCTCGCAGTTTGTCTCGGGAGACTACTCGACAGGCGGCGCCCTCCGAGACACCTGCGGCGATCCCTACGACGAGAAGGCGCTCCAGTTAGAGGCGTACTTCCCGTTTGACCCCTACCAGCTTCCTATCAGCAAGCGATGGATCAACGACGACTATGTCAAGTGGCGGACGCTGACGGACCTCCACGACCGAGAAGACGATCTTGATGACAACGACATATCTGAAGTTGAGGGAGAGAATGCGGAGAATGGCGAGGAGTATGAAGAAGAGGGCACAGCGACAGACGCTGAGGATGATGACGACTGAACGCTATTTCTCTTGCTTCTTCTACTTTTTCTTTTTTTTTTTCTCTCTCTCTCTTCCTGCTTTATTTTCCTTTCTCTGTCGCAAATACCCCAAGGCACAGGCAGTGCATATCACGAAGAGGCGGCGTTATCGATTTTCTTTTCTTCTTCTTTGACTGATTTTGGTTTGCCGTCTTCCTCGGCGGTGCGGCAGCACATATTTATCACCTAAATCGGATGGACTTCGTGGATCTTTTTGGCCCTTTTTTCCTTTCAATTTTTCTTTTTCACAGTAACAAACGAGATCCAAACATACAGAGAGAGAAAAGACATGTGAGTGTATATGGCCCAGCTACCTAGGTAGAGCAAACGAATCAATGCGCCGTCCGTCCATAGAAGTAGCTTTTATTGATTTGGGGGTTAGCCCAGGCGATGAGTGAGCATGTGTGGGACACGTGATGTGTCGTGCGTCTGGACTGCAGATGATTGCAATTTGGCATATGGGCTCATTTTAGCGCCAAATTTCGCCTGGCTGTTGTGCTATTTTGAGACTGGCTGGCGGCCAAGCGAGGTTCTTTGGAATCAACAGCCGCAGCCGCAGTTCATTATAGCCGTACCTAGTCTTATAATCGCTGCGGACACGACACCCACACGTCAAAAGGCACCACCCACACAAAGACCAGACTACACACACCCACCCATGACCAAACACACAGACTACCACACCTAAATCACCTTATCAAGTGCAGGCGTCGCGTCTCCTAGATCCGCCGCAAGCCATGTCCCAGGCTCCAGGGCAGCATGCCGGCGATAACGACAACGCCGAGAAGCGCCCCTCCTTCAAGGCCTTCTGGAAGCAGTGCAAGGATGCCGCGACCACGGGCAGGGGCCTCAGGTTCAAGCCCGGTAGGAGGGGCAGTGCCAAGGCAGTCGGCGCAGAAGCCGTTGCCTCTGCTACTGGTGCTGGTGCTACCGCCAGCGTTGTTGGCCCAGCAGATGACGGCGCGTGTAAGTCGCTGGGGGCTTTTCCTTTCTTGCTTTCTTTTGTTTCATCGGATCGGTCATGCAATGCGGCAACGGCAACAACACACACCCCCTTTGGAATCATTGACCCTTCCTGAGCAAGCGCCTGACATCATCCTAGCTCGTTGCTCCCTTTAAGCTCCACGCTCTAGCAAGCATTTCACTCTTTTTTTCTTTTGCGCTCTCTCTCTCTTTATCTCTCGCGGCTGGTCGGCATTATATCTGCACGACCATTTCCACCTTCTCTCGGCTTTCATGCCCGAAGACCACGGCATGGGACGCTAAGCCATCCAGGACAGTGACGACGACAGCACAATCACCATCAGCAGCAGCTGAGGACCCCGCAGCCCTAGAGGCCAGGCGGAAGGCGCAGGCGCGGCGAGCGCAGGTTCGAAGGGCACAGGTGCAGCACCGCAAGCGCAAGGCCGACTACACCAAGCAGCTGGAGACGGAGATTGCCGACTACCGCAACCTGATCGCCGACGTCGGCGTCGAGTGCGCCCTGCTCAAGGGCGAGAACGACGCCGCCCGGGCGCTGCTGGCCGCCGCCGCCGCCGCCGCCGCCGTCTGCGTCCTGCCCCCGCAGCAGAGCCAGCCGGTCTCGTACTTTGACGACATCGACATCGACGACCTCATGGTTTCGCTCGTCACGGACCAGGCCATGGGCACCCAGACGTGGCAGGTCAGCCAGGTCCCACATTCTACTGCTGTTGCTGCTGCTGCTGCTACTACAGTTTCGACACCTGTCCCGCCTCCAACCTCGTCTCCCGTGGACGAGCAGCAAAGCCCAGGCAACGACGGCGAGGTGAACCCGGACCTGCCCGGGGACATACACCTCAGCCCAGCACAGACACAGCAAGCCATCAACCTCATCCTCGCGTAAGTTTTCACACACACAAAAATGTTCCCCCAGATAGAGTACTGCTGATACATACTCCTTTTTCGTCCCGCAGCATGGAGCACTGCTGCAGAGACCACTTCCACTTCGCAGACCTCGACCCGGACCTATCCCAGGGGGGAGAGGCCGCGACAGGCCACCACATGATGGCCACGGCATTGGCGCTACGCGACGCACCTTCCAGCATCGCCGTCGTCAGCCCCACGGCGCCGCGCGGCTCAGAGAACATCAGCAGCTATGGCAGCTCGTGGCGCGCCTCGGGCCTGACGCTGGAGGCGCTGCGCGGGCTGGCGCAGTCGCTGGCGCCGCTCGCGGGGCCCGAGCTGACGCCGGTCCAGGCCTGGTTCGAGCTCGCGGATCGGTTCCCGGCCGAGCTGCTGCTGCGGCAGGATGTGGCGGACGGGCTCAAGCGCGAGTTCGTCGGCGTCGTCAAGTGCGTGCACTTTGGCGCCGCCGTCGAGCGGGACGCGTTTGAGAGCGTCGTGTCGCGCGTGCTGGGGGCGGAGTATGTTGGTAGATAGGGAGGCTGGTAATGAACAATGGACGCGTGGACGGCGGGGGTGCTCGATATCACATTGACTTCGAACTTTAAAACGACAAATTAATCAAACACACCTTGGCATTGGCTTGCGAGTTATTACTCTCACCTGCATGTCACGCGAGATGTATATCAACTATGGCCAAGGGTGCTCATGTATGTCGCGGATTAGCGGACTTTGGTATTTATGGATTATTTGACAGGAAACGCTAAACATAAACATGCCCTGCTATTAGATATTTATGGGCCGCAAGTGAGAGAGAGGCAAAGAGCGAAAAAGCCAAGACGGAACGACACTCTACAACTAGACGGGGCCGACACCGGGCTTGGTAAAGGTGTTTCCAGGCGGCCAGTTGCCCAGGCCGGCAGGGTCGCCACCAATGCGGACGTAGACACCAACCGCCGGGATGCCGCCGTCAAGGATGAAGAGCTGGTACCAGCCGGGAGGGCAGACGTGGGCGTTGGGCGGGGCGTCGATGGTGCACGACGTGCCCGCGCAGCTGACGGCGGGCATGAGCGTGCGCGCGCCCATCGAGTTGCCGTGCGTCGACGAGACGGAACCCAGCAGGGTAGCCGTGATGCCGGCGCCGCCGTTGCGGGCGGCAGCACCCAGTGTGAAGGCGATGCCGGCCTGACCCCAGGCCCAGTCCTTGTTGGTGATGGTGAAGGTCGGGCGCGGCTTGCCGGTCAGCAGGTACGGGGGCGTGTAGGCCTCGATGCGGTACTCCTGCGGGTTGACGCCGTCCTCGGGGTCGGATCCCGAGACCAGAACGCGACCGTCGAGAAGAGTGATGGCCTCGCTGTGGTACATGCGAGCGATGGTGGTGTTGGCACCGACGGTGAAGCGCGAGCCCACAGGCTTCGACGGGTCATAGATGAGCGAGTTGAGGTTGGGGTTGGTGGCAAGACCGAAGCCGGCGACACCGGCCTTGGCGCCATTGCCGACGAAGTAGGTGCCGTCGGGCAGCGGGGCGATGCAGGGCATGACGCGAGGCGAGGGCATACGCTCCATGGTCCAGGTCGGGTTGGCGGCCTCGGGCGAGATGGTGACGCAGTTGTCGAGGGCGTTGGAGATGCCGTTGGCGGAGCCGCCGCAGATGAGCACGGTGAAGTCGGCGTAGCCGTTGGACGCCTTCTGCGGCATAAGCACGGCGGTACCTTCAAGCGGGTACGTGCGGCCGGCCGCGTCGTCGTTGACGGCACCGGGGATCATGGGCAGCTCCTTGGTGGTCGCAAATGTGTTCTCGTTGAGAATGCGAGCCTCGTTGTAGTAGGCGACGAAGATACCGCCCCCAGGCATCACGGCAACGAAGGGGTATAGGTTGTTGGGGTTGGTGCGGTCAAGCCAGTCCATGTACAGCGGCGCAGAGCCCGTGAAGGGAAGCACCTCGATAGACGGCACGGCCGCGCCGTTGGATCCAACCTCGCCGCCGATGACCATGATGGAGCCATTGGCCATGACCATGGCGCTCGGGTACCAACGGCCCTTCTGCAGGCTGAGCTCTTTGACGTTCTCCTGCCAGTCGGTCGTGCCAGGGACGCCGTTGGTGCCCGACGGAGCGAACAGACGCACACCCTCAGTCGACTCGCCAGACCAGCCGCCCACGTTGAGCATGCGACCAGCCCGGTCAGGAAGCGTGACGCCAGCAGCGCAGAAGACATCGGTCTTGACGTGCAGCGCCCTCCAAGCACCGGCCGGGTTCGCCGGGATCATGGAGACATCCAGCTCGTACGCGCCAGTCTCGTTGCCCGGGCCGGTACCCCACTTGGACAGGAAAGCGACCTTGCCGTTGATGCCCTCCTGCGCGATCAGCGGGATGGTAACGCCGTCGATCAGGAGATCGTACTTGCCAGCGCCCGCAGCGGGAGTGGCAGGGAAGGTCCACGAGTAGAAAGGTGTGCCGGTCCAGAAGTACGTCGTCAGCCGCGAGCCGCCACCGCAGATGGCCGTTTTGTTGCCCGCGCAGACGATGCCGCACTCGGACTCTGGGCGCTTGGTGGCGCCCGAGGTGATAACGTTCTGCGGGTCACCGCAGTAGCACTCCTGGCCGTACTCGAGACCAGCGGCGGCGTAGCCGTACTTGCCGCAGCGGTCCAGGCACATCTTGGGCGTCATGGTGCCGGGGAACTCGAGCTTCCAGAAGAAGGTGCGCTTGTCGTTGATGTTGTCCTCGTAGCAGCCCTGGTACGCCCAGCTGTCGAGCCCAGTGGTCTGGGGCGCCGGCGGCTGGAAGGTCTGCGGAACGCCCTTGCTGTAGATGGTAAGACGGCCACCAGCACCACACTTTTGGGCCGGGTTGCCCGAGCAGGGCATGTTGCACTCCGCCTCGGCAGTCTTGGCACCACCAGCGTAGATGGCGTTGGAGCAGAAGCACTGGGTCGAGTACTCAGTGCCCGAGACGGTAAAGCCGCGGCTGTTGCAAAGTTGCGCGCACGACTCCTGTGTAAGAATCTGCGAATCAGGCGCCTGGTAGTCTGGCAGGGCACGGCCATTGGGCCCATCGATCCAGCAGCCCTGGTACGTGAAGCCGTCAGGCATGCCTGTGGGGGCAGCAGTGCTCGTCGTGGCCGACGTGGCGGATCCAGTGGCAGTGCCGGTAGCGCTTGAAGAGCTGGCCGGGCCGTTGAGCGAGTAAACCGAGAGGCGGTTCCCGGCTCCACAGAACTGCCACTTGTTGCCAGGGCAAGTGAAGCTGCAGTCCGAGGCTGGAGCGGCCACAGAGCCTGCCGCAAAGCTGTTACCGCAGTAGCACTCACGGGCATACTCGACGCCGAAGTACGTGTAACCAGAGCAGATGCTTGCGCACATCTCAAGCGTCATCAGATCGTCGGCCCGCGTGAGCGCGCCCAGAGCACGTGTGCCAGTGGCCTCGGTCTGGCAGCCGTACCACTGGTACCCGCCGATGGCGGCCGGCTGGCTCGGGGCGGTCGGGGTGGCTGAGGCAGAGGTCGACGTCTCGGTAGCGGCGACCGTGACTGACCCAGATACTGAAGTCGATGCCCCGGTCGGAGCGACGGTGGTGCCGGCCTGGCTGCTGGACGAGGATGAGGAGATAGGAAACTGGTTCTGGTAGTTGTAGAGGTTGAGCCTGCTGGCGCCTCCACAGATCTCGTTCGGGTTGCCATTGCAGATCGTGTTGCAGCCACTCGAAGCCGGCACCGAGCCAGCGGCCAGGGTGTTACCGCAGTAGCACTCGCCACCGTACTCAACGCCGGCCAGGATGAAGCCCTTGGCGAGGCAGGCAGCCGTGCAGGTGCCCGCACTCACGCTGCCGGCGGGGACACCGCCTCCAGTTCCCAGTGCGCGGGCATTGGTCGCCTCGCTGCGCATGTTTATTAGCCAACCAGCCTCAAGCGACAACCGAACATGGTCCTTATATAGGCAAGAAGACGATTTGGATACGTACGTGTAGCATCCGACATGGTTGAAGCCGTTGACCGACGGGTTGGGTTGAGGCCCAACAGGCTGGGAGCTGTAGTAGACGGTGAGGCGGCTGGGGCCACCGCAGCCTTGGGTTGCATCTCCGGAGCAAGCCGTCGAGCATTCCGTGTCGGCCACCTTGTTGGCACCCGGAGCAAGCTGGCTACCGCAATCTGTTGGCGAGGCGGGCCGTTCGGTCAGCGTACCGCTCAGTGTGGAGGTGGAAGAACCGTGCGACGGCTTGGCTTACAGCACTCGTTGTGGTACTCGGTACCGGCAAACTGCAGGCCTTTGGACGTGCAGAAGGTGATGCATGCCTCCGCCGTCATGGTACCCGAGGCCGTTGCGGCCAGGCTCAGCGTGCGTCCAACATCACTATGCAAGAGCAAATACTTGTTAGATCGGCCCGGAAACGCGCAGAAGCAGCCGGCTCCCCTTACACATAGCATCCTTGGTACGCCCACCCCGCGGGCGGGTTGGCGGCCGGGGGAAGTCGCCGGACGAGGCCGGCGTTCGTGACGGCAACCAGAGACGAGAGCACCGCGAAGGTGCCCCGCTGCGTGGTCCTCATGCTGGCTTAAGGTGGCTGTGGCCGCGAACAAAACGAAGGACAGGGCAAAATTTACCCAAAGCAGGCCAACACAGCACCAAGCTTGGTGGTGGGCAAAAACGAGTGTGAGGGTTGGAGAACCGTGGGGCCGAAGGAGCAGACGGGAAGGGAGCCAGGGGCGACACAGATTCTTTATACCGCTGACATCGCCACAGCTGCCAGCATGCCCCCAATGCTACCACGGCCCTCATCGCATGCCCCCGTCTTATGGCAGACACTATAGCAAAGCCCCATCTTCGGCGCCAGCAGGGCTGCTGGCCCGAGCCATCTCGGTCGGCTCTGGCTGGAGTGTGGGCCAAGGTCTTCCTGGGATCGTGCTGGGCTGGGTCTGGAGCTGGCCCCCCTGCAGCTCGCGGCTTAACCAGAACGGGAAGAGACTATAGGGAGCAGGGGGCTAATGCGAGGGTGTCACTGGTCGATGGGTGTTCGATGGAAATTGCGGGCGTCCGTGACCGTCGCCTAGGGCTCCCTGGCCGAACAAAGCATAACCTAGCGAGCAGTGAAAGCGAAGCAGAGGAAGAAAAACGGTGAAAAAAAGAGGTGTGTGAGATGAGCGTGTGAGTGGAGCGCGGCAAAGAAGCGAGGGCACCAGAACACCTGAGGTAACCTTATGACTTTTTGCAGGCATCGCATCAGAATCAGCCGGCGGCGGGGCAAGGGTCCAATCGACGGATGGGGTCCTGCGGCGGCTGCCGACAACATCATCTCTGAGTGAGGGAAGGAGCATCTGCTCGAGGTCGACCCATAATTGAATTTGATGGCAGCGCGCAGTGGCCGCCGTGTGTAGGTAGGTAAGCTCGCACCCCCTCATTAGGTGCTATCTTCCAACCTTACCCCAAGATGTTACCGAATCCGTCCAGGCTCGCTGTTCGGCAGAACCAGCTGCTCCAGCGCATCTAACGGGAGATCGTGCGCTGAGCAGATGCCCGTTGGCCGTGACCGGAAAGTCAACGCCAGACAAGCGTAGAATAAAGTCTCTTGGCAACGCCTGTCAGTCTGGGGCCTGGCTTTGGTGCGTGCATCAGTCCCCAAACACAACAAGACCGGGAAGGACGCATGGGAAACGGGGGCGCTATGGGCGCACGTTCGGCCGCCTGGACTAGACTGACTGGGCCAGCTTCCGAGCATGCGAGAGCACGACAAGTTGAGGGCTCCATGGTACTGAGTCAAGTGGGCGGAGTGGACCGCAGGGAGCGATCAAATAATTCTCCCGCGCTTGTGTGCTCCTGTGTCCATCTGTGGAGAACGGCTGCAGCCAGTGGGTCGAGAACACCAACACCAACACCCAGCTCAGCAGCACTTGGTGGATCTCGCTCAGGCATGCATCGTCGATATTGGATTCGGGCAGAGACAGCCCGGAAGCAAACGTACTGTAAAATGGAACCAAGCTCTCCATGATAACACCATAGGCCGATCACTCTCCGTATCAAAAAGCCCTCACAACACCCTCGGGGAAAATGCTATTATTATCAAGCGCGCCCAGCTTCGACAACTGCGCTTGTCGATCAATAAGCCACAGACTTGCCCGCTAGTCGACACCGGCTAGGCAACGCCACCAATATTAAAAGGAGCCTGCGAGCGTCAAGTCGCGTGTCATGCGTGTTTGCGTTTTTCAGCTGCTATCTCTGCCCCTGGCCTAACGAAACGCTTGCCCTCTTCCCCTTGGCCCTATGAGACGCCTGCTTCCTAGCGACACACTAGACTAGACTGGGCGGCACAGATTCAGTGGTGCGGGAGGCTGAAAAATCCCACGCTGACGGGAACGCGACCCACTGATGGCGGAGATACATAGGTAGAGAGCCCTTGGCCGAAAGTAACCGCAATCTGCTGGGGCTCGCCGAGTTTGGCTCGACGGCGATGTTGATCAGCCATCGCAGCGCCGAGAATCTTCCCCGCCTGCGGGCATGGCCAGGCCGGGCATATCGACCCGATCGATGGTTGCGCGCATTTTTGGGTCGGGGTGCGGGGTGCGAGCCAACCGCGGGGGACTATCAAGCCGTACAACGTAGCACGTGTGCCCTAGCTGTATCACCAAGGTGGTGGCTGTTGGGCGGTCGTCATTTTCCGAGACATTTCTACCGCTGATGTGCCAAATGTCACTGATACTCTCTGCTGGCTTTTTTTTGCAGTAACGACGCTGACTTCGGGGTCGGAGCCCAATCCGGCAACGCGCGAGCCCTCCTCACCCGGACAAGAGGAGGTGGGCCAAGAGGCCCAGAAAACCTCTCTCCATTTGCTAATTTTGGCGCTTCCCAGGGTCTTTCTATCAGCTCTCAATCAATGAATGCTCTGAGTTGGGTTGTCGCTTGGCCCGCCTTGCAGCATATCCACATTCTCGGCTCGTATTGGATCCATCCGCCGCGCACGCCGCTGGTGCTGAGTTCGTGGTCTCATCCTGCGATGCACCAGCATCCAACTCGTACGAGCCATACGTAAAATAGGTCATCAATAAAGATGCGAGTTTGCTAACAGACGAGTGCGAGGCAATGCCGGGCGGAACAGAGCCGAGATGGCGAGGAAAAAAAAAAAAAAAAAGGCTCCCTCGTCGCGGTGTTCCGACGGATTGGAGCCACCCAGGTTTCCCTAGCCCAAAGCGGCAACCCGGCAGCAACACACACACTCGCTCTCTCACTGCCGTCCACCCTCCCTTTAGTGATGTGCCGACATGCCGAGCATTTCAGCCTTCTACTGTTTAACGTCGAGTGATCAACATCGCATGTGGCGCACATGGCTGATGTTTCTCCGCATGACTAACTGTTTCCATGATCAGCCCGGCTTCCATGAATTCCCGATCATCTCGTTGGCTGACTGCAGGCGGCGAGCTGGGCCTTGTGGAAGGACAAGACCTCGTATTTAATCAATGCAGTGCAACCTGGATCTCAACGTTGGCGCTGTTTTCAAGCCACAGTCCTGCCCTGTCGATAGATGCTCATAGCATACATGCATGCACTTTCGCACCCACACTTAACGGAGCGCCAAAACAGAGCAGACCGATCCGCCTTGACCCCTATCAGATAGTCGACACTTGCTCGGCTCGGTTTCCGCAACCCGTCTATTACTGATGAGCCGGCGTATGACCAGATCCCCAAGAGCTGAAAACCCGGTGCGTTCGAAGAAAAGCTGAAAAGTGTAAAGCCCTCCTCGGAAACGCCCAGACCGGTGGAGGGACCGCGCGGCGGCATGCGTTGCCGGAAGGATCGCCAGGGAGTCGGACAATCCCAGTCATTTTCTTTTCTTTTTGGCGCTCAGGAAATTACTGACTGTTCTTCGCCACATCGCTGGGGCAAATGAGGTTGCGGCTGGATCGACCCAAGCGCCCGCCAGTCTGCGCTATTTGAGGCTGGTGTCGGGTTAAGGTTGCCCACAGCTTCGGATCCCAGCGTGACGTGGTAGTTCATGCCAATTGAATCCATGCTCTCCTCTCTCTCTCTCCTTTCTCATCTCTTGGCATCACGCCTGCCAAGATTCCAAGTGAGAGGAAGTCTGGTTGAAATCGAGGGTCTCGATAAAAACGGGGCCAGGAAATCTCCGCTGTAGTGGATCCACTGAAGCACAACCTCAAGTGGGCCAGAGCAGAGGTAACCGCACGTCGTTACGCCAACAAGAGGACGAAGGCGACGAAAAGAGAAAAGAAAGGGAGAAAAGAAGGTTTGCATATTCGCCGATACCCTATAATCTCCTTGATCCTCCATATTCTCACGAATACTTCCAATTTGATGTGTTCCTCGCATCGGCCGACCAGTTATGTGTCGTTTATCTTTTTTTTTTGCACCTTCCTTGCGATGGAAATGCTCTGGAAAACCCGTGACAAAAGGTGTGAATTACTAAGGGAAAAAGGCGAGGCAAATCGCCCAATCGGGAAGTTGACTCATGCTGATGCCGGCGATTTCACATTTCACTTCATCTTGACTGTGGCAAAGAGAACGACGATTAAATAGGAAAACAAAATCGCGACACAACCCAAAAGGCCTTTGCCAAAAGTCCAGACATTCTTGCTGCCATTCGAATTCCATTCTAGCGTTGTTTTCGCCAGTTGATTTTGATTTGATACCCGTTTCTGTACACTACCTCGCTGCGCCGACAGCGAAAATCACGAGGCAAACAAGAAGGAGATCACGAAAACAGTCGTGTTGGCGCCGCCGGGAAGTAGCAGCGACAACCTACCCGGTCGCCTAGAAAGGATGGCCGACGTCCAAACGACTCAGTCTCGGTCGGGCCAGCCGCGAGGCAGCCATTCTCAGAACCAAAGCAGGGGCAGGTCACGACGGGGCCATCGCCGGGGTCGCGGAGGGGCGGCTGAGCCAGCAGATAGGAACACGGCAAACGCAACCCCAGCAGCTGGTCCTGGCGTTGCAGCCGAGAATGGTGCTGCGGGCAGCAGTGGAGCATCGCGCGGCGGTTCTCGGGGAAACCAACGGGGTGATTCGCGCGGAGGCCGCCGAGGACAACCCCGCCGCGGACGGGGAGGGCGCGGAGGACAGGCTTCCGCCTCGATAGTGTCTCAACAACGGACATTTGGCGGACACTTGACAGCGTCCTCCGACCGGCCAGACAGCAGTGCCTCTCAGGCAACCTCGGGCCTTAGCGGAGAGGCCCCCGAGTTCGTTCCGGGAAACCCGGTCCGGCAACGGGGTCAGGGCTCGGCCGGTCGACCGGGCGAGCGCCGGTCTCTGCCCAAAGGCGTCAAGTCCTCCGCTCCGGACCTGCCAACTCGCATCCATGAAGACATCGACAATCGCGAGTACGAATGCGTCATTTGCACCAACGAAGTCCTCCGCAACTCCCGAGTGTGGTCTTGCTCTCTGTGCTGGACCGTCGTCCACCTCAGCTGTGTCAAAAAATGGCATTCCAACCAGCTCAGCGCCAAGGACCCGCAGCAGGAGTCCACGGCATGGCGCTGTCCCGCTTGCAACTCATCCCTGTCGGAGGATCCGGGCTCCTATCACTGCTGGTGCGGCAAGGACCTGAATCCGTCTCCCGTCGCCGGCCTGCCACCCCATTCGTGCGGCAACACTTGCTCGAAACCCAGGCCGAACTGCGTCCACCCTTGCGGGCTGCAGTGCCACAGCGGACCATGTCCGCCCTGTGCACTGATGGGCCCGTCGCGCTCCTGCTTCTGCGGGAAGCACGAGGTTTCGAAGCGGTGCGTGGAAACGGACTATTCCAAGGGCTGGAGCTGCCACGAGATCTGCGGCGACCTACTACCTTGCGGCGAACACACCTGTGCTCGGCCATGTCATGACGGTCTCTGCGGGAGTTGCGAGCTTTTGGTCACATCCACCTGCTACTGTGGCCAGACGGTCAAGGATATCCCGTGCGAGCGACGTGAGGACGTCCTGCCGTCCTTCCACCATGGCCAGCTGCAACGCGGCAAGGACAGCGAGCCGGGCTCCTGGTTCGAAGGATCTTTCAGGTGCTCTTTGAAGTGCGGTAGGCAATTCGATTGTGGCTTGCACACATGTCAACGCAACTGCCACGAGCAGGATCAAGACGCCGCCCACTGCCCTTTTTCTCCCGACGTCGTCCTCACCTGCCCCTGCGGCCAGACCTCTCTCGACGACATACTATCACAACCGAGGCAGTCGTGCCAGGACCCGATACCGCAATGCACCAAGGTCTGCGGCAAGACACTGCCATGCGGCCATGCCTGCAAGCAAACCTGCCACCCCGAAGCGTGCGAGCCCTGCACCCAGGTGGTGGAGACGCCCTGCCGATGCGGGAGGACGGCTACGGAGCTCATTTGCAGTGAGGGTCAGGAGGAGCAGCCTGTCTGCGAGCGCATGTGCCGGGCACAGCTGGGCTGTGGGCGCCACGAGTGCAAGAACATCTGCTGCACCGGCGAGCGAAGGGCCTCGGAGCGACTAGCGGCAAAGAGGAAGAACAAGGCGTCTAATGCATCGTCGTCCAATGAAGAGGTCGAGGCGGAACATGTCTGCATCCGGGTGTGTGGCCGGTAAGTCAATCGTCACTGCAGCATCCAACCTGCCCTTTTTTCTTGTCTTATACATAGGCTCACACCATGTCGACACGCATCTTTAGCAAACTCAAATGCGGGACGCATGCCTGCCAGCAGCTGTGCCACAAGGGATCCTGCCCTTCGTGCCTAGAGGCCATTTTCGATGAGATCTCTTGCTCCTGCGGCCGGACGGTTCTCTATCCTCCGCAACCCTGTGGAACGCGGCCGCCGGTCTGTCGGTTCGAGTGCTCGAGATCCAAGACCTGTGGACACCCTGCGGTCAAGCACAACTGCCACACCGACGACGTGTCGTGTCCTCCATGCCCTTTCCTCGTCGAGAAGCCGTGTATCTGCGGAAAGCAAACGCTGAAGAACCAACCGTGTTGGTTTGAGGAGGTCCGCTGTGGGCTTCCTTGCGGATCGACGCTCAAGTGCGGTTCTCACAAGTGTCAGCAGCCGTGTCACAGGCCTGGCCAGTGTGAGGACGCTGACGTCACCGGTTCTCACTGCTCTCAGCCCTGCGGCAAGACGCGTATATCGTGTGAACACACATGCACCAACCAGTGCCATGCGCCCTTCCCCTGCAAAGAGGACAAGCCCTGCCAGTCCAAGGTGTTCATTACGTGCGATTGCCAACGCCGCAAGCAGGAAGTGCGATGTCTCGCCACCACCAACGGCGAGAGGCCCAGTCGCGAGACGCTCAAGTGCGACGAGGAGTGCCTGAAGCTGCAGCGGAACCGACGACTGGCAGATGCACTGAGGATCGATCCAGAATCGCACACTGACGACCATATCCCATACTCGGACGCCACCGTCAAGATGTTCCGGGAGAACGTGGGCTGGACGCAGACGCAAGAGCGTGAGTTCCGCGTGTTCGCTGCGGACCCTTCGGAGAAACGTATCCGGTTCAAGCCCATGCAGCCGCACCAGCGCGCCTTCCTGCACTCCCTCGCCGAGGACTTTGGCCTTGACAGCGAGAGCCAGGATCCGGAGCCGCACCGGCACGTCTGCGTCTTCAAGACGCCCCGCTTCGTCTCGGCCCCTCGAAAGACGTTGGCCCAGTGCGTCAACATCATCAAGACGGCCGAGGCCGCCTCGGCAGCAGCATCTGCCGCCGCGGCGTCGCAAACCACGCGCGCCGCCTCCGTGGAGCCGTTCAACGCCCTGGTCCTGTCCAAGCCCAAGTTTGGCCTCACCATCGACGAGATCGACAAGGGCTTGGCCGCCGATCTCGCCAGCAGCACGGTGAACTCGTCGCTGACCTTCACCACCACCTTCCTCCCGGCGACCGACGAGGTGCTGGTGACGGCGCACCGGCCGCCCGTGACGGCCGCGAGCATCACGCGCGCCGGCGGTGCCATCTCGACCCCCGTCGCCCTCGAGAACGCCCTGGTCGCCCTCCGGCCTGCGGTCGCCAAGACGGTCGGCCGCCTGGGCCTCGCCGCGAAGGTAGGCCTGTGCCACGTGGACTCCTCGGGCGTCGTGGGCCGGCGCGACGGTGGCTCGTCGTCATCTCTCGGCCCGGACGCGGACGGCTGGAGCGCTGTCGTGGGGCGGGCCGCGGGCCGTCAGCCGGTCCGTCCGGCCTCGGAGCCTACCAAGAAGCCAGGGGGCGTGTTCCTGGCACTCGCCAGGAGGAAGCCCGCCGAGCCGCCCAAGCCCAAGCCGAAGCTCGAGCCTGAGCCGCTGGAGGACGACTGGGAGACTGCTGCGGAGAGGCTTGAGGATGGGAGCAGTGGTTGAGTCTGTGACGACAGCGGGCTCCTGGTGTATGAAGCGATGCCCTTGTTTGAAGGCAGACGGCCGGGATACCAGAGGGATAGATGGACGGGGAGCCAAGCCTGGTTATTTTGGTGGCCCGTGGTTGTGACAGTATCGCAATACCAATATCTGCTTGGGCTTCACTCGAGCTTGGTTGCTATGAAACTGGGTTCCCTGGTCTGACTATCTATCACAGGGAAACGGCCGCCAAATTCCGGACGTAGAATTGACCTCGGATGTATAACGGGACACTACCCCTGAATCAGGTCTAGCTGGTCCATCAAGATGCGGCACGAACCACAAAAGGACCTACGAGCTCTCCAAAAGCGTTGCCCGCCAGGCCTGAAGGGTAACAATATCACCAATCGTAATGGGAAGGCTCCGCCAGGCACTAAAAGGCAGACAAACTCTGCCACATGTGCCGTGCCGCGTTCTTGACCGTGCTCTTTAGACGTCACTTGTCCTTTTTCACGCCTCAGTCCGCAGCGTTCCCGAAACCGCCTCGGACCTCCTTATGCAGATATCTGTGACCCCGAACCATTGCCCCGCGGTTCGTCGTGCTTGCCAACTTCCGCCCAGTTACTCGACAACCTAGTTACCCGGCCAGATGTGCATAACCAAGGTTCTCCAGAGTCGCCGCCACCGCAAGCACCACGGAAAAGTCCAGAGCTCGCCTCAGCGACGCTGATCGACTCTCCGAACCAGAGTTCTTTTGCCCGCCAGTTCCGCCAAGACCGGCTGCCGCCGTGGCGTCAGCCTGCCCGTTCCCGTCACCGGTAGTGGTGGCGGGTGTGGATGATCCCGTCCCTCTGTCGGGGCAAGGCCAATAATAATTGTCGCACTGCTGACCTGGAGGTGGGCGTGAACGGTCGTAGTTCGGCGATACTGCAGACGGCGGCGGGCCAGTCAGTCAGCACCTGAATGGTAAATATATGAAAACTCGACAAAACTTACTATAGCAAGGTGTGGAAAAAAGGCTTGCGGCGCAGGTCCTGTCCCTTAGCCTGCAGTCGTATTGGCCCTTGTTGCAAGTGCCGACGGCATCTCCCGGCGGGTTGCAGTAGCAGTGCGCATCTTTGGGCGTCTCGCCCGTTATAATTGTACAGTTGACCTTGCCGCAAGCCGCGGAAGGCTCGAAGAGCGCTACGAGACACTGTAGCAGTTAAGGTTTCTAGTTAGAAACAAGCAAAACGCCCTTCAACCGGTGCGCCCCAGGGTGGACGGACGGTTGGGAACACCGCAGAGCTATTAAGGTAGACATACCGGACAGTCGGTGGCGTCGGCGGCTCTCGGCAATATGCCGGCAGGAGTGGTGTCGCTTCCCGTTGCCGCGACCCTGCCGATCACAACCGCCGCTGCCGGGACGAACCTGGAGATCTTCATGTCGAACCGGGGTAAGATATGGTAACGTACTGTATATCTGGGGGTTAAGTCACCTTGCGGGCAGGGCGAACAAGATTTACAGGTTGACCTTGGGGGAGACCTTGATGCTTTTTAACCTGGGATTGAGTTGAAATGGAACCCAGTTAGGCTCTTTGGACTTCCGTCCAGCGAGCCGCTATGGCAATTCAGCTTGCTCGACTATTGACGCCTCTTCAAGCGCTAGAACTCATGCAGCTGTATCACAGGAGCAAGACGGTCAACTAATTTGCTTTGTGATATGAGGCGGCTTACCTAAAATCCCTTGCTGAAATATCCAGATATCGGGGTTCGATCCCGAACTCCTGATTATCCATCGCCTGTATAACGTTTGTATTTTTTTTTAAGGTCCCCCAGCGCAAACTTTGCGAGCCGGCGCTTGCGAAACGCTAAGGCTCAGGGGGTAACCATGCTGAACGCTTGTGGTGGCAGGCTTACACGATATTTCGCACGATGGCTTGGTGATGGACGAAGAGAACAAGCGGCTCACACGCGCTATGATATAGCCGCCAATCGGGGCAAAGCCCCTTTTGTAAGACTGAGTTTGATTGCCCCATGGGCCTGGCCGTCGGGGTTTGATCCCAATATTTCCGGCACTTTCAAGGCTTCGTAGCCCGGCTAACTCTAGCCGCTCATATTCCCAGTAGAGCCTACCTCGGACAATTGCACCCGGCAGTTGAGCCTCGATCTTCGTTGCAGGATCTTGGACTCGGGTTGTTCACCGTCGTTGGCGACCATCCCGTGTTCCAGTGTTTTCGCGATGGGCGAGCTGGGGGGGGGGGGGGGG
>PYSS01000021.1:214110-288619 GCA_003049465.1 Magnaporthiopsis rhizophila
GGGGGGGGGGGGGGGGGTTTTGCCTTTACGGCGTTAAAGAAATCTCGACGTCTCATCGATGCCCTCCGGCTTGATGCAGTATCTAGGGATTCGCATGGCACCGCATGTCCGCTCGCAAAACCTCTGCCCACGACCCGGCCGCGCCGTTCTTGCTGCATCACCTACCAGAACTCTACAACGACCGTCGATTACAAGCGGGGCTCTGCGCCATCAGCGGCCATCTGCACAGGATGGCATTCTGAAAAGTCCCTGACCCTGTCCTGCTACGTCAGGAACTCCAATTCCCACGGACTGGTCCCAGTTTTGTCGAGCTCTTCCTCCCCGTCGTCCTCATCGTCGTCCCCGACGCCGTACTTGCCACCACTCCTGTAATCGAACTTGACCTTCCCACCTAGCCTGCTCCTGATCCTGATGGCCTTGTACGCAAAATAGGACCTTGTTCACCGCCGTCCCGCTCACGCCACCATTTCGACCGGCCTCGAGCTCAAGGTGCAGGCTGGCCGGCATCTTGAAGCCCCCAGGGCCCCGATGGTCAACCTCGGCCCGTGCCTGGTGCTCCCCGAGGTGTCCATCGTGAGGTCCGTCGCGACCTTGAGGCTGGTGATCATGTACACCCTACGTCTCCCAAACACCGCGTTTTGGAGATAGTTGCGCAGGTGGGGCGACGCGCCGGCGCTCGTCGCGACGAAATCGGCCGTCGGTAGGAACTCGGCGGTCTCAAGGAGACTGCATCGGTACGATTCCGACTGGTCGCTCTTGAAGGTGTACACGAGCCCGCCTGCCCCCGACTACCCCAAAACGCTGGCGTTCGCTCCAGCCCCGGTGATGTTGAGCCCCGCGGAGCCATTGACGCTGCTTCCGCTAGTCGCCGAGAAGTTGGAGGTTGCGCTGCTGCTGCACAGTTCGAGCGGGACCGGCAGGCGATCCTGCTGGTTGAGGGACCTGCTCAAGCCGAAGCTGCCGATGTCACGGTAGATGCTGCCAATCCGGGGCGCCGTTTCGCTCTCCGGATTGATGTCGAGATTGGGTGACCGGAAATAGTACAGTTTAGGCATTACGACCTAGTGTCGCTCTTCGTGAGCTGTGGACCTTGCTCGAGAGCTACCACTTGAGGGGCTTCTCGTTGGGCAGCCTCGCGGTCCGAGGCCAGAAGCTATAGCTCGACTCTCCCCTGTGTCAGCAAAGCACTCTCTAACCAAGGTGTTTTTGCTAAACGACGGCTCCCGCTACAAGTACGCCCCGATGGAATTATCGATCCACGCTTTAGTATACCTGATCTGGAACCAGGCCCAGTGCATAACCCAGTTGTAGTCCGACGACCGCCCTCCGCTAGGGCCTTCATTCATCCTGCCGAGGAGGTCCCTCATGCAGTCGGCCCTGTGGATGTTCCGCCACTGCTCGTCGGTCAAGAAGCCCCTCGCGTAGTCCATCACGACGGCCGCAATCCCCGCCGCGACGGCTGTGGCGCACGAAGTCCCGCTCATCGCCACGCCGCCGCTCTCGTCTATGCTTGGAATACTGCCCTTCGGCATTAGCGCTGGCGGCCACGCCGAGACAACTCCTTCCTCCAGTGTCATGAGCCTCATGTTGCCCAGGGGCCTGGGGGCGAAAGGGGACGGGTTCCCGAGGCCGTCTGCGGAGTGGACACAGATGACGTCCGGGTCCCTCGCCGGCCACGCCACGCCGCCTGGGAGGTTCCGACCGTCGTTGCTGGCCGCCGCGAAAAATAGGATGCCGTTATCCGAAGCCTTTTTTATCTCGCAACTGAGATCCGGAATCTTCTCTCCAAAGCCAAACGCCATCCCGACTATGTCCACTTTCCATTCCGTGGCTGCGTGGTGGGGAGCGCAGCCTGTCAACCTCCTGGCCATTCCGCTTGATTCGGGAGCTGCTCGGAAATTGCTAGGCTTGTGAACCTACCCTAACGATTCTTTTGGAGGTTTCTTTCACGCCCGGGTTTTCCCTAAACACCCGGGCCACGTGAATGACTGCCTCGGGCGCGATCTTGCGGAGCAGGATGGAGAGGTGCGTGCCGTGGCCTGCTTCGTCCCTCTTCTCGTCAGGATCACCTACCCAGCTCCGATACTTGATACGCGGCTCAAAATCGTAGCAGACCTAATGGGCCTCGGACGGTTCCAGACCGCTGTCGAGGATAGCGATCTTTACCCTCTTTTCGTCTGAGGGCGCGCCTTCTCTCAGACCTCTGATGCGCTCCAGGACGCCGTGGTGCCACTCGAACCATCGATCTGCGCTCTTCCTCCTGAGCCGTAGGAAATTGTCAGTACTTTGAGCTCCGCAGCGGCCGGTAAGGACAACTCAACGTACTCATCCGTCCTTGTGGGCCTGTAATCTTGCCCGTAGAGCGACATGTCCCGATTCCACGCCCATGGGGTCCCATCCTGCTGACTATCGGCTGTGCCCACAAGTCGCTCCCCGGATGGTTCTGGCTGCGGCCTCCTTGAAGTTGAGAAGGTCGTCGCGGGCGCACTTGTGGAAGGCGTCTGTATCAACCCGTCATCGCGCGGCTTGCCGCCCCGTTCGGCACCTTCAAATCCGAGTTGGAGTGCCAGAGGGCGGACTATGTTCGTGAGAATGTGGTGTCGAATGGGCCCCTCCTCAGACATTCGCTCCTGGCGGAGGTTCGGGAGCGGCCCCAGCCTTAAACATGACCGGATCGCGTGCCTAAGCCCCGATAAGAAATCTTGTGCCACCAGCACCATCTCGTCTCTCCAGTGAGTTGAGCAGCTGCACGGCCGCGATGTGATCATCGTTGCAGCGCCTTGACAAGATTGGGGAGTCTGAGCGGGGAAATTGGCTGCCAGTGACTATTTCCAGGAGCATGATCCCGAGCGCCAAGATGACGGGGTGTCGGTGTGATTGCATATGTGGCGGCGGCCCGGTCTCACCCTGATATTCGGTGAGACGTACCGAGAGGTAAGGCGAGCAGAGCGCCAGGCGATCAGAGTCCTGCGTCTTGGTCAAGAAGATCCTGCGGCTGCTCCAGCTGTCTCTGAGCCAGGACCCTGGGTAGTACCATAGAGCCGAATCGGCGAGAGAGTAACAAAGCAGGTGTTGCTCCTCGGGTGTATAGGTAAGGATATTGAGGCTCGGTTCGGCGCCCCCAAGGAGATGGCACAAAGGTAGGATATGTTCATCGTATCGTCTTTCAAGGTCAATGTCTGGCCTGAGGTGCCATAAGATGCCCCTCTCCACCAGGAATTCGACAGTGAGGCAGTGACTGTCTTTGATCCATTGGCAAATGTCCTTATCCACTGCCACGAGTTCCCCGTCTGGGAGCTCTCCTGGCCTGCTCTATTGTTAATTGTTCGCCCTCTGCGTGAAACCGCGGGGACATGTTCTGGCTTCCTCTCCGGGCCTATTTCTTACCTGGCATCTTCGACCTTGACCACGATCTTTTTCCACTCCTTCCTGTCCTCGCAAATCGGTAGGAGCAGCTCAAATAATGGGTTGCCCTGCGCCGCCTCGCCGGGGCTTTTCAGACCAAGCCTCACTTCTTTGGATTGACTAGCCCCGGAGGCCTGGAAGATTTTCCGCAACTACGCTCCGTCCTGGAGCAGCTGCTTTTGTCACTGTGCAAAGACCTGTGCGGTAAGTATCGAATGACTGGATATCCTAGCGATGTAGATACTTGAGTCTCTGATTCCTCCTACTACTCCAGAGCTCACTGGACAGCCACAAGAGCCCGAGGCTGCTTCAACAACGAGTATCGACGATACTAGGCAAACGCTCCACCTGGAAAGGCCAGGAACCCCTGCGTCCTACGCCTCCCTTTCCTCCTGTGATGATGATGAGGTTGGTGTCTACGACCAGGCCACCCGTAGACGGCTTACTCTTCGCACCCACGTCGAGGATACGATAGAGCGCCTACGAGGGCACGCCGTGGGGCTCGAACAAGCGGAGGCAAACAAACTGGAAAGAGAAGTGGATCACTTACTCGGGGAGTCGGATCTCCTGTCCGTGAAGCATACCAACGACAACTCCCACTTCTGGGCCTTGGCCCGTCAAAATGCCTCTACGGCTGAGCTGCAAAACAGGATTTTTCAGTCATTGTCCCGACGAAAGGCTAGGCTCCGGTATCTCCGGGGGGCAAGGCTGTACGACAGAAATAGCCCACCCACGGGCAAGAGCCTACAAATTCTACGGGTCTCGGTTCCGGGGCTCCATGTTCAATAGGCAGAGACCTCAGGTGGCGCTGACGGCAAGGGGAAGGGGCCGGCTTTCAGCCTACGAGGCAGAGCCAAGCCGCTGGGTGTAAGCGGAGAGCTTGGGCGAGCCCGCCGCAGACCATCAATCCGTGGGACGGGTTTGTTTGCTATGCCGACACTCTCACAATAGTCACCATATCATGCAGGACTTCCGGCCATACTTCTGCATAGTCGAGCGTTGCGACGCTCCGCTCGATGTCCCGACCAGTTTCGAGGGCTTGATGGAGCACCTGGAGACGCACATGCCTGTTAGGTACCACCTCGTTCTGCCGGACGGCAGCCACAAAGAGTTCGAGAACAAGGTCGACTATGACAAACACGCTGGGGAAATGCCTGAATACAGCTACATGGCTCCTGGCGCCCTCGACACTATGAGGGCTTCCAGCCGTCGTCGTAGTGTCTTTAAACTCACCGCCTGCCCTCTCTCCGGCTGCTCCCCACACGAAATCCCCGATGAGGTCCACGACACAGATCCCTGGGAGCATCAGAGGCAGCTGATAGCCCACTTGCAAAGACACATGCTGGGCATCGCCTTCTCTCAGCCGAGCCTGTACCGCAACAACGCTACCTCAAAAGCAATTACTCAGCGACTTTTACTGCCGTACCAGCAGGAGCAGCAGCTTCGGCCACGGCCAAATGCGCGGTTGCCACCACCCCAGGGGTGGCACCCACTTCAACAAACTTATCCACCCATGACTATACCTCCCGCGGCCACAAGCGCGTAAGTATTGACGCTGATTCTTTGTTTCCTCTGGTAGGAACTCCAATCTCTAGGCAAAAAGACGTTTTTGCAGCAGGGTTTAGGTTGCTTCTTCTTTGCTGTTGGAGTAACATTGACACCTCAGCTCAAGAGTCAACCCCCTTATTCTTATTTTACTAATAGGCATCTTAATGTCTTGCAACCACTAGTTTCTTCGACGACACATCGACAATTGTTACCAAGAATGGGTCAGCCGGAGACGAAAGCAGCGGAGGCGCTTTACGACCCAAGAATCGGGAATCAAAGGTCATGGAATCTAAGCTCCGGGAATCAAATATCATGGAATGGTTAAATGACCAAGCGAAAGGCAACGGAATCATGTTAGCGATCCTACTACTCCGCTTTTTGGTGCCCAAGACCATAAGTCAACGCAGAGAGGAGATTAAAGCTAGGACGATAAAGTTTTTAGAGGGTGTGGGCTGTTAAGAGGGCCTTCACGGATTGGGCGAGGGACCAACGGGTGTGCAAGAGGAATGGGTGAGACATTTCAGAGTCACGCGCGTGACCGCATCCCCACGCACCGCCACACATCATTTGCCGTCGTGAATTCAAGGTGTCTAGGACAACTCTCGAGGAGAGGTAGTCGGGAGACTTTCATTCTCGGGGTCTTGGAGGAGGACTTTAATGCACAAACGCCGTGACCATGATCTATAAGACATGCAAAAGAAGGAGAAAAAAAAATAGAGAAAAGGAGAACGCCAGGTGATAGTCCAGCTTCATGGCACCAAAGGGCGCTGCGGAGGCGGTCCGCTCGGGTCTTGGTAAGACAAAACAAAGGAAATGAAATACGTGATGGGAAATCACGGGGGTATCTTTTCGTCAATGATGCAAAAATGAGAAAAGAAAAAGGAGGTGCTGCCAAAGTCTGTCGCCCATCTTTCGCTCCATCAAGATCCGAACCGATGTTTTGACAGAAACCGGAATTAGTTTTTTCGGTGCAGAATAGACCGTGGTCATAAGTGTTAAAACAATGCTTTCGGGGATCCAAATGAGTCGCCGAGGTGTTAGGAAATGCTGATGAGGTGAATGCTGCTTTTTCTTCCTTTTTTTTTTCTTTTTCTTTTTTCTTTTTCTTTTTTCTTCTCTTCTCTCCTCCTCTCGTACCTCCATTTCTCCGAGCGATCATGTCTTCTTCTTTGGACGTTTCCTCTCGGTGTCGTACATCTCCTTGCTTATGCTGAGCGGTTCCGACGTCACGGACGCGACAAAATCAGAGATGGCCTCGAAGTAGCCGTCCTCCAGAACGCTCGAGTTGTGATCGCCGTTGGGTAGGGGCTTCCAGATTTTGTTGGGGGCCGCCGATAATTCGTACAGTTGGCGCATGTGATGTGGACTGAGACGGGTGAGACATGCAACAAGTTAAACAGCTGAACGAAGCATCACAAGCCGCAGGGGGTGTGGGGTAGACGGAGGCTTGGCGGTACGGGGCGTGTGGTGTAATACATACGGCACAATCTCGTCTTGAAGACCACTCAAGAACAGAATGGGAACCTTGGTGATGAACGGGATGAGCGAGTCGGAGGGCCAGACCTGGTGGCAGAGAATGGCAAAGTACTTTGCTGGAGGCACAACGGAGGGGATGAGCTTGCGCATGCTGAGAAAGGTGTTCTCGAGGATGAGGCCGACGATGTCGCCGGCGGCCTGGTTTTTGCTGACGAGCTTGACGCTGACGGCGCCGCCGAGGCTCTGGCCGTAGACGACGAGGCGATGGGAGCGGGTCTCGGCGCGGTCGCGAAGGTAGTCGAGCGCGGTCTGGGCGTCGGTCATCAGGCCGGACTCGTCGGGGGCTCCGGTGGAGAGGCCGTAGCCGCGGTACTCGAGCATGAAGACGTTGCAGCCGATGAGGCCGATCAGGTGGCGGGCGATGGGTAGGCGGTGGCCGATGTTGCCGGCGTTGCCGTGGAACATGATGACCGTGACGTTTGCGTTGCGGCCGTTGCGCGGGCCGCGGATGTAGAAGGCCGAGAGCGTCTCGCCATCGTTGGTCGGGATCATGAGCTCCTCGAAGTCGGTTATGCCGAACTGGGACGGGCGTGGCACATCGGTTCGCGAGTTAGGCGGCATGTGTGAAGGGTAGATAAGGGCTCTGTGCGTGGGGCATCACGTCAGTATTTTGCCGGACGGACGGCTCCGGAGACTGGGCCGCGGCACAGTCGGAGAGAGAGCACGGGACACGCGGGGACCTTGGGTGCGAGAGTGCTTACTTCTGCTTAAAGTACAGCAGCGAGGTGAGGACAGCGGCAATGCCCTAGACGGAGAAGAAGAAAAAAGAAAGTCAGCTTGGCGATGCCGCCGGGGTGCAAAGGTCACCTTGGAGAACTTACGGTGGAGGCCATGGCCGGCAGTCGCATATAACTAGCGACGCTGGAAAGGACCGAAAAGGTCTGATCCAGGAGGCTCTGAGATGGGGCAGACGGAGGCGAAGTGGTCATGACGACGGCCGGCAAGGAATCGGCAGTCGAGAGTGGGCAGTGGCCGCGCGCGAGAGAGGGCTTGTCGGTTCTCGTTTCTCGTTGTCTCCAGCAACGGCGCTCGGCTCTTTCCAGACCTCAACTCAAAGGTCCGGTGGCGTCGTCGCCAAGCGCCACAGAAAAAAACAGCCAGGATAAAGTGACAAGGGGGCCAATCAAAGGCAAGTGAGGGGAAGAAGAGAAGAAGTAGAAAAGAAAAGAAAAAAAGAGACAAGGAAACCAATAAGCGAACAACAGAATGACTCGATGGGGAAGGAAGAAGTAGAAGAGAACAGGGAGATAATAAGAGAAAAGAGGAGCTTCGTGTTTCCGGTTGCGGTGCAAAAGACCAGTATGGGGATTGTGGGTGCAGCTTGCAGGTGAGGGCCGAGGCTAGGTGGGCATTTGCGTGTTGCCCCTGCGCCGACTCCAGCATCAATTGACTTAGCTAGGGGGTCCAGCATCGTCAATGAACCGCGGTCTCGCTTCCGTGGTCTGTGCTGTGCCTGCGAGCGGCCCGCTGGGACCCCTGGAGCCTGGGGCCTGTGCTGGTTCCAGGTACATCAATCGACTCGGGCGGGGCTCGTGTGTCCAGTTGCTGACCCCACCAGATGACCGCATTAACCAATCCTAGGAGCACCAGACATGGGGGTCGGGGCCTGAAGCTTGCCCGCCCTCGCCCCTGAAGCTTCACCCAAAGGCTCTCCTGGAACACCACCACTGCAACAAACATTGGGCTTGTGGTGCGACTCATAAAAGGCCCGACGGTTGGACCGACATGGGAATCAATCGATCGAGGAACCGCCGATTACGGGGAGCCAGCAAGGGTGGCATTTACCCATGTGGCATGTGCGCTGAGGCCCCCGATTGTGATTAGGACGATGCACAGGGAGTGCTTGGGTAAATGTAATCAATATCGACGGCTTCAGCTGGAACCGGTTCTGAGGGATGACTTGGGCGTGTCGTGGTGGTGACGTCGAGCCTACCTAAGGTAGTGGCGCGAGCAATTCAATGCGAAAGTCCGTCATCGTCACTTGATTTCCCGCCCAGAGAAATGCAGCCGAAAGCCGACAAGCCAAAGATAGACAGTAAACCCCGGGCAGAACGAACCACCGAGTGGGAAAGGCTGTGCCCGTCCATTGCTTACCCAAATGGAATGCATGCCGAAGGATGTGAAACACCCTACGGATCAAGGGGCCGCTGCCATTTGTCCAAGGCAAGCAGGATCACTCGGACCAGTTCCAGCTGTGGGCACTGGAGACCACCATGGCCGACCGACAGCGTACTGCACATATATGTACGGTTGAGGCATGCAGCTGTATGTAGGGCAAGAATACCAATCCCATTTTTGGCATTTTTGCATCTGCGCTGTCCAGACCAGGAGCCACAGCCCTTGCAAGACCCGCAGCAGCTGGCCGCCCAGTGCCTTGCAGTTGCGCTTACTCCAACGAGCCGTGGTCCCAGGGCCGGGGCTCAAGCTCAAGCCTCTGCCCTCAGCCCGTGGAGATGGAGCCACGGCCGGGGGAGACGCGCGCCAAAACCGGGCGCTGCGTGACTTGACCCAATTCGGCAGCAGTGTCCTGGCCCACCCCTCCCAACAGATGCCGATTATTTTTGTTTCTTCGCCTGCGGACTGGGCGGTGGACCAATGAGCGACGCGACCACCCCCCAGAGCCGTCCATTCCCACTCACATCTTGCACTTGGCAGGGAAGGGGAGTGGCCCAGTCTCGTCCAGAGTTGCGGGATAACCAAGCTGTGACTGAAGAAATCCGAAACACGTCGAAAAGGATGCATTGTTCCGAGAGCGAGTGCTGAACGTGGAATACGTACTGTTAGGTCTGCGGCGCTTGCGGAGACTGGTGAAGCGACCACTAAAAACCTCTGTGATTTTTTCTTTTTTGACAACAAGGCAGGCAGTGCCCAGGCGCAGGCAGGTGTTAGTCATTTTACGTGCATCTGCGCCTGATGGGGACGAAAAGCGTCGTTTTGGGCAGCCATCTCCATCCAATTCGAGGCACCCACAACAAAACAAAAGTCGGCGGCAAATTTTCTTGCGCCCGCGAAAAGTCCCCAATTCCGCTCCTCCAACATCACACACACTCTTCTTCCCAAGGGCACACGCACAAAATAGCCGATACAAATCCCATCCGGCCGATACATCCCCAGAAGACACCCCAGTCGCATTTCCGAAACCAAACCGACCCCAAAAAGTCCGCTTTGGGACTGCCCAGCTTGGCCCCCTGGTCCGCTCCTGATCCGCGTCTGTCGCCCACTTTTGGAATCGAGACCGCGCGCAGCCTCCCGTACAAGAAGCTTCCGCCTGTCAATTCCCCTCTGCTGGCTTCCATCTTGGTCGCAAGATACTCGGGACCGATTGACAGCGACCGACCGTCCTGCCCAGCTAGCCGCAAACTCCCGCCCCAGTTTGACCGATCCTCGTGACCCTCGACGGTCCGCAATCGCCCCCAAACAAGCAAGCACCATCGCTGCTGCCACAGCAAAACGCGCCCCGGCATCGGCTCTTCTGCCCATCCAAGTTTTTTTTTTTTTTTTTTTTTTTTTTTGCGCACACCAAACCTGATCGCCTCGGCATTGCCCGCCCAGCTTTGCTGTCGACCCAATCAGAAGACCAAGTCTCACTTGCATATATCAGCCTGTCTGTCTGCTCAGCACACTCAGATAGCTTACCTCCCCGACCACGCTTAGTAGACGGAGGGACAACACATCGCCCGGCAACTGGCTCCTCCGGTCGCTCTCTCTCGATCCGGTCGACTTTTGCGCCCCCAGAATATCAAAGATCAAACTCCTTTCTGGACCGCATTCCTGCCTGCGGTCACACTTCACAATGGTCTCCTTTTCGTGTGAGGTAAGTTGGTTATGTCATGTCCTCCCGGTCCCCCTGCCAGTATCACATAAACACACCCCGAGCCAACGTCAGGTTGCATCCGGGGGGCCATTGTCTTTTGCGCCTGGCTCTTGGTGTCTACCCGTGCCGTGCTAGCTGCGCGCCCGCTTGAACTCTGCTCTGCATCTTGCATCGCGTTGCTGCGTCGTGGTGGCGTTGCCCCTCCCCTCCCTCGCCCCGAGCGGACGAGCCCCTATTGCTCGATCAACGCACCATTTCCCGACAGGGAGTAGCCATGTTACACCCACACCCCCCTCCCCTTGAGCCCATAATCTTAATGCTTGACATCACACGCTCCCGCCCACACCACGGATCGTCAGTCCGTCAACAACAGCCTTTTGCCTCAAACACTCCCCTCCCATCCATCCCATCCCCCATCCCATTCCTCTCCCAATTCGCCCTCTTTGCTTCTGTTATACCCTCCACGTCCGCCCCCACACCCTCCTCTCGTTGGTCTTTGGCATGACCATACATATATCACTGGCACCTGTTTCGCCTCCCTCCCCGCGCGCGCAATCCGTCTAACTCGGCAATCAACCATCTTAGAACTGCGGCGATGTTATGACCAAGAAGAAGCTCGATCCACATCGCAATCGCTGCCACGGAGCCACGTTCACCTGCATCGACTGCATGACATACTTTCCTGGCGTCGATTATCGTAGCCACACTGTAAGCAAGAAACGGCGGCGCCGCGGCTACAGACGCTCCCCAATGTCCGTGCCTTCGACACTAACACCCAAGGTAGAGCTGCATATCAGAGGAACAAAAATACCAGGGCGCACTGTACAAACCCAAGAAAGGAAAACAACAACAACAACAACAACAACAACAACAACAAGCGCAACAGCAGGAACCTATTGAACAGTATCTGACCCCCGCCGGAGACGACCGTAGCAGAGACATGGCGCACATCGCATACGTCGAGGATGCCCCGGAGGACTACGACGAGTACGACTTTAACGATGACGAGGACGATATTCGGCCCCGGAGCGGCCCGATGCCCCACGCGCCCACACCTCCGTCGGGCGCGGATCAGCATGTGAACGTGTTTGACTTTCTTGTGGGCAATCCGACCCCGAAGCCCTCCAACTCGGACCTGAGGGCCGAAGCCCTGGCCGCCGCCACCAGCGACGAGAAGCTGGATGAAGGCACCCAGCTGGTTCGCTTCGAGTACGATACGGTTGCTTCGATAGAGAAGAGCCAGGAAGCGGTCGACGAGAAGCGCGGGCTTGTCCAGTACGGAGCCGACTCTCCCGTGCTGGCATCCAACCTCCAGACGCCCGCTCCCCGACCTGAGAAGAAGAAGAGCAAGGATGGCGACAAGAAAGACAAGAAACGCAAGCGACTCCATCTCGATATCAACGACTCTGTCATGACGGACGCGCCCCCGATCCTGCACTCGGGTCTTACCGGTGGCCTGAAGGGCATGATGCGCGGCCCTTCGGTCTTCCCTCCCTCGCCTGAATACTCTGCCGATGCGGCCGAGACGCCGGCCAGCCCGCTCAAGAAGTCTCGGCATTCCAAGAACTCTAGCTCGGGGACAGGCAACCGGGTCTCGTCGATTGGCAACAACCTGTTTTCGATGCTCACGTCTTCGTCCAAGCCCAAGACCAAGAAGAGGAAGCACGGTTCCCCTGGGGCCAAGAAGTCGTCCAAGTCCAAGCACAAGCACGACCACGAACACAAGCATGATCACGAGCACCACCACCAGCACAGTCACAGTCACAGCCACAGCCATTCGCATTCCAAGTCATCAGACGGCGAAAAGGCCAAGAAGATGATTGAGTACCGACCGGGATCCAAGGATAGCAAGGACGGCGACAAGGCTAAGGACAAGAACCAGTCTGTTGTCGTCTACGGCAAGCACCCGCAGCCGGCCGACATCCTGCTCGGCCTGGTCAACAAGGGCCCGGACAGCGAGCGCGGCTGCAGCATGAACAAGGCCTTGAAGCGGTACCACCGCGAGCTGAGCTCGTCGGGCAGCAGCACCGGCAAGCTGATGGACGAGAAGGAGCTGTGGCGGTCATTGCGCCTGCGCAAGAACGACCGCGGCGAGGTCGTCCTGTTCTGTGTGTGATTGATTACTGGCTGAAGAGCGGTTTTCTTTTTGCGTTTCAGTTTTTTTGCTTTCTTCTTGTTGCTCTTTGCTTTTTAATACCCTTCTTTTTGTTTCCTATCATATGTCTTCTGCTTTGGCGTGTACCAAACCCCCCGCGGCGTTTCAAAGGAGTTGCAGAACCTGACTTTTTGTGGTTTATATCGGGTGGATATCATGATACCTTTTGCATGTGCTGAGAAAAAGACGGACAAGGTCGCTCGCACCGGAGGAGTGGGATGGCCGGGGGAAGGGGATCGGGAGGCTGGGATGCATGGTAATGGAAAGGTTTTTTTTTCTGTCTGTCTCTCTCTTTATTGCCCACAGCTTGACACCCGTGGGGCTTGTTTGCACAGACCAAGGGGCCCCGAGGTGGTGGCCCGCGGGAGAGGAGTCAGGGGAGGGTGTTTTCGTGGTCATTTTGTCAGGTCGCGGTTGAGTTTGGCTTGGGATGGCGCATCAGATTTTGATGACAGCTGGGCTGCCACGGGCTTTTTCCTTTTTACTAATCGCTGTACAACTGACTGTTTTGACCTGACCGACATCTTTTTTCCTTTGGATGTTTATTTGCTCCTCCCATGTCTTTTCTGTTCTCCTTTGTCACTGCTAGCTTGCTTGCCTGCACGAGCCCCTGTCAAGATATTGTGTCAAATCAAGTGTTGTTTGAGAAAAGCTACCGCTGCAAAATCGATCTCCAGGGACGCAGAATATTAATGGTTTATATAAAAAATAAAAAATAAAAAAAAGATTATGGAGAGATATACCCCAAGGACACCCAACTCGACCTGCTCAGACTGCGAGCGCGGCCCTGAGAGGCAAAATGTGCTGGACGAGAGCCTCGCGCCTGCACAGCGGACACTCGGGCTTCTCGCGGACCCAGTCGCCGATGCAGGACCAGCAAAACACGTGGCCGCACGACGTGGCGGCCGGGTCGCGCATCTCGTCGAGGCAGAGGGTGCACTTGCGCTGCTGGGCGCCCTTGATGTAGCCCATGACGGCGGCCGGGTCGCGCGAGAGGTCGTAGCGGGCGCGGCCGCGGGGCGCGACGGGCGTGTGGGTGGCGCGCGGCACGTCGATGGCGGTTGCTGTGCGGGCACCATCACCACCATCGGCCGTCGTCGGCAGCTCGCCCGGGAACAGGGGGAGGAGGAGGTCGTTATTGGCAGCGAACGAGTGCTCGTGGTCGAGGCTGACGTCTGCGCCGTATACGTGGGGTTGGTGCTGGGACGCGTGCTGCTGCTGCTCCGTGCCCGACAGGACGGAGCGGACGTGCAGGTATGCCTGGATGGCGAACTGGAGCACCATGAGCACGCCGAGGATCTCGTAGCCGCCGCGGCCGGCGGCTCCGCCGGGACCCTCGTCGACGTTGCGGGTGAAGATGTAGCGCAGGCCGACGGCGCGCTTGGCCAGGCTGTAGTAGGCGCCGCCAAAGTAGAAGGCCGTCAGCGCGGCGGCCTGCCAGGGCGCGCCGCTCGTCAGGGTGGGCAGGTGCTCGAGGATGTAGCGCTCGATGCGGGCCTCGAGGGGGACCATGGGCTTTTGCGGGCTGCTGCTTTTTTTCAGAGATGATGATGGAGTGGTGGTTGTGGTGGCGGCCCGGCCGGCCCTCGCGGCCAGGGTGCGCAGCCGGGCCTCTAGCCGCCTCCGCAGCACGGCCCTGATCGAAGGCAGGAGCCGCGAGAAGAAACGCGGCACCAGGATGCTGGCCACTATGTAGGCGCCGCGACGGGCCACCGAGGGCAGGCGCATGGTCGGGGCGGCGGCGGCGCCGCGGCCTCTTTTTGTTGTTGTTGTTGTGCTATCGGTCACCAGGAACGCGGGCAGCGGCAAGGCCGGGTCGGACTCGACCTGGAGCAGGTCGCAGTACTCCTCGCCCAGGGTGCGGTTGCCGATGAGCGTCGTCAGGCAGAGGTAGACGAGGTCGGCGGCCAGGCGGGCGTGGCCGGCCCAGGCGTGGGCGGAGCGGGCGCCGAGCAGGCGGCGGTGCAGGTCCATCAGCTGGTTCGTGAGCACGCCCGAGAAGTAGGCGTCCTTCTGGTGCGCCCGGATGATGTCGGGCGCCGCGGCGAAGGGGAACGGCGACGGAGGAGGAGGCTTGGAGCCGGTCGAGGCGGCCATGGCGGGCGTCGAGGTTAGGTTGAAGACTGACGTCGAGCCGCCTGGCGGGGAGGCGCTGGAGCTTGTAGTTGGTGCAGGCTTTACCTGGCTGGAGTCTGGGCTGTCTCTCAGGTAGGGATAGTTTTTCAGAGGTATTCGATGCGCCCTACGTGATAAACGATAAACTTGCCTCGGCTCCTGACGCGCCTGTGCTGTAGTGCTCCTGCAGCGGTCTAGACGGGGCCCGTGCATGCGGATTAAGCACAAGGGACCCCCACTGAACCCACCCCTGTCTGTCGCATTGCATCCCCTGACAGAAGCCGCATTTGAATTCTGACGTCGCGGGTCGGCCAAGACAGAGGCCCAGAAAATCAAATGTCAGGGGCTAAACAAATGAGATACTCTTTCAAACTGGTGTGTCCGTCTTGACTGCTCGCCCACGACGACGATGATATGAAGAACACAACTCAGCCCAGACGACACGGTTCCCTCCTCGCCGACAACACGACTCCTGCCTGTTTAATGATCGACCAGTCCCGCCCTCGGCGCAATGGACGGTGACGGTAACCCGCGCATGGCGCTCGAGCACGGCCTCGACGGCTTCGGCCTGGTGTTCCCGCTGCCCTTCCGAGTCGCCTGCATCGTCGTGGCCGCCGTCTGGGGCTGGGCCGTCAACCTGCACTACCTGTACCTCATGCGCATCGACGTGCCGGCCCTGATCCGCTACCCGGCCCGCTCGTCGCCGTCGTCGCAGCCGCCGCACCACGTCTCGACCTACCGCCTCGCCTCGCTCCTCTCCGCCACCGTCGCCGCATTCCTGCTGCTATTCTGGGCCGTCACGCGCGGCCGGCCCGGCGCCGTGCTCGACCACGACTGGATTCCCATGTCGTGCCTCTTCGCCCTCGCCGTCCTCTTCGCCGTGCCGCTGCAGCGCACCAGCCTCGGCCCCGTTGTGCCCCACGCCGGCCGCCGGCGCCTGCTGGCCACGCTGCGCCGCGTGTCCGTGGGCGGGCTGGCCGAGGCCCACAACGGCAAGTTCGGCGACATCCTGCTCGCCGACGTGCTGACCAGCTACTCGCGCGTGCTGGCCGACCTCTACGTCTGCGTCTGCATGTTCCTCCGCTCCGGCGACTACTCGGCCGCCACCGCCCCGCCCGACCGCTCGTGCGGCGCGTCCCTCGCCGTGCCGCTGCTCCTCGCCCTTCCCTACGCCATCCGCTTCCGCCAGTGCCTGATCGAGTACCTGCGCGTGAGCAGGAGCCCTTACAAGGAGTCGGTCGGCTGGGGAGGCCAACACCTGGCCAACGCGGCAAAGTACGCCACCGCCTTCCCCGTCATCGCCCTCAACGCGGCCCTCAAGCCCGGCGGCGGCAGCGGCTCGTCCTCATCCCTCCTCGGCCCCGCGTGGGTCGCCGCCGTGCTGCTCAACTCGCTCTACAGCTTCTACTGGGACGTGGCCAAGGACTGGGACCTGACGCTGCTGTCGCCGTCGGCCAAGCAGCGCTCCCCGCCGGACCAGGCCTACGGCCTGCGCCGCCGCCTGCACATCTGGCCCGCGCCCGGTGCCTACTACGCCGCCGTCGCGCTCGACCTCGTCCTGCGCTGCACCTGGGTCGTCCGCGTCCTGGGCCCCACCGCCGACCGCGCCTCGGGGCTCGAGGGTTCCGTCTTCGTGCTCGAGCTGCTCGAGGTCCTGCGCCGCTGGGTCTGGATCTTCTTCCGCGTCGAGACGGAGCACGTGCGCAACAGCACCGTGCACGGCCTCGCCGTCGATGACGTCCTGCTGGGCGATTATCAGGGCAAGAGCGAAGGGGAGAGCGACGAGGACTAGGCGTCCTGGAAGCGGACCTTGGTTTAGGGAGTAGACAAGTCATGGTTGTGTTAACTGTACCAACCGACTGGGACTTTAATGACACGGGATCTGCATACTTATGAGGAGTCGGTTGCTTGGGTAGGGACATTAGAAAGCGGGAGTGATTACTGCTACATAGACGGGGGTTATTTTGGAATCTGCAGGAATGATATACCAACTACGTGAACTTGACGAGTGGTTAGTTGAAAACATCCATCCCGTCGTCATCACATAATCACCCAATGGCCTGAACGGTGCTATTATTGTATATATCCAAGAACCCGCGGGTAGCCCCGGTCTCGGCTGATATCATAAGAGGTAAAGATTACAGACGGTAAGTGAGTGAGCGACCAGATGGATGATCAAAAGAAGACGTGATATGCGTCTCCTCCCCAACCACCAAGCCCTCACAGAAACCAGGTAAACCACGGCCTGCTCCTGGTGTTTGGCGCCTTCAGCTTGTTGAGGCAGTAGCCCGGGTGGTTTCGCGGCCTCGTCCTGCCGTCGCACTCGCACCGGCACCCAACGCCGCCGTCCTGCTCGGGCGCCCACTTCTCGTCGCCGCCCAGCGCCTTGTTGCCCGGCATCTGGCCGCCGGGGGCGTTGACGGGACACTGGTACAGGCTGTCGTGGCGGTAGCCGATGTCGGCAAAGTGGTGCACCTGTGCCGAGTCGAGGAGCATGTCGACCGCTATCGAGTGCACTGCCGCGTCTCCCCACTGCGTTGTCACTTTGTCAGCCACTTTGTCTTGATTTTATTCGGGTTGGTCTGGTACAGGGACGCACACGCTCAAAGTAGAACCCGCCCTTGGAGTCCAGGTACTCAAACAGATCCTGGTACTGCTTCCCGCGGAAAAAGTCCATGTCGGCAATCTCAAAGTTGCTCCAGTAGTGGCAGGCGCTCCACAGGTCGCCGACGCGGTCGCGCTGCGGCAGCCAGGCGGCCAGGCGGCGGAGCGGCCAGGGCGCCCACGAGGCCTGGACGGCGGCCTTCCAGAGCGGCGTCGTCGGGACGCCGCGCGCCTCCTTCCAGTCTGTCATGTGGCGGAACAGGGACGGGCACGTGTCGCGCTCCTCCCAGAGCGAGATGGTGAAGCCGTACTTCTTGCCGCGCCTGGCCATCTCGGCAAAGGGGTCGTACGTGATGGAGCACGTGAAGTCGACGTCGGGCTCGAGCCGCCAGTACCAGCGGTACCCGCGCAGCGCCTCGAGCGTGTAGAACCGGCCCGAGAAGAAGCGGCACATGTGGTGGTAGCCCTCTAGCCCGCCGTGCGACACCCCGCGGCGGCCCTGGTCGGCGATGCTGGCCCTCGCGGCGTCCGCGTCCATCCATGATGGAAAAAGCCACTGTTCCCGGGGGATGATCTCGAACCGCGCGCCGCCGCTGGCCGTGGCGTTGAGCACCTCGACGAACCGATCCGAGAAGGGCTCGTCGTTGAAGAAGACGATGGGGTAGTGGAACCAGCGGTTGAAGCGCCGCTCGATCGACTCGACCGTGTGCCGCGCCTGCTCCAGCTCCGAGTTGCGCGCCAGCATCACGAACGCCGCCTTCTCTCGCGCCTGCCCCGCCGCCGCCGCCTCTGGGTCCTGGCATCCCGCGCTCCCGAGGAAGGGCTCGTCCAGCTCGCGCTCCGGCCGCGGCACGTTGTAGCTTCGTTGGTGCCAGAGCACCTCCAGCATCAACGGGATCGCCAGCCAGAGCGAGAGCTTGACCAGCGGGTGCGTCCGCCGCGGCAGCCTCATTCGTAGTTGTCGGAGCATGGCGGACGCGGGGCGTCGAGAAGGAGGAGGGACGGAGGGACGGAGGGCTCGGCTCGTTATTGGCCCTTGTCCGGCTACTGAGCTTGTTCTCGCTTAGGCTTCGTTGCTGGTCCTCGTAGGGCGCGTCTTCCTCTTCGTCTCCAGAGTCTGCCGCTGTCCGGAGCGGCGGTGACGACGCTCGACCGGGTCCGCCCTCCGCATGGGAAACGAGTGGCTGTGCTGGGATGGCGTGGTCGTCGTCGTCGTCGTGGGGCAAAGCGGCGGAGGCGCGGAGCAAGTCTTTCCAAGCGGCACAAACGAGGGACAGAATGGAATATCAATGATTGAAAACGGCAAGCACCGGCACCTACATGTGCTTATGCGCGCATTGGGCGAGCCGTCGTTGGGACTGACGTCTGTCCATGCAAAAATCGGCGCCCGGGTTTTGGTGGGCGGACCAGATTGATCGGGCACGAATGGTCAATTGATCGGACTCCGGACCACAACCCCTAAATTCCCTATTCGCGCGAACCACCCACACAAGACATAAAAGCATCCCCTTTTCGCTCAGCGACATAAATTTTGATCGACACTGGAATCTGCGGTGCAAGAAACCCATTGCATTTCTCTGGAAAAGTGCTGTGCCAAGCTATGTACCAAGACTACCGCGATGCCCAGTTATCGAGCCTTCTTTCCTTCGTCTCCCGCAGGCACAAATCCTCCAGCCAGATCGTCGAGAATACTATATCAACACAACTCTGAACAGCGCGTTATTTTGTCGAGTGCATCTCATGTAAGATGGCCCCTATGTCACCTCGACGACTTGATGCGAGCGTGCGGCTTTGATCCATAGCCGCCAAAAATAGAACCTGATGCCCTGACAGATCAAGCTGTGATACCTGCCTGGCTGGATGTCGGCGAGCAAGGGGCAGAGGCAATCCCGACCACCCCTCGAATAAGGGAAGAAACTAGAGAGGGGGGAATGTGGTGGTGGACTGGCGCGTGGCTTTTGATGCTTCAGAGCATGGGTTAGCCTTGTGCATTGCTGGGGCCGCTCTTCGAAGATCTCCTCATCTTGATGATTTTCTCCTTCAGTTCCTTTTCTCGCTGAAGATTCGCTGTTTGTTTCTCGGTCGTCGTAGCCTGCAAGCGTGGCAAAGCACCAAAGAAGAAATCCGCATCAGCTTATAGGCCCTTCCTAGCACTGCAAAAAGCTTATTGGGGTGGTGCCGACCTTTGTTGGCGAGCTCAAGGCTGCGGCAGGAGCTTCGCTGGCGGGCAGTTGCGGTCGCCTGTCTTTAGCTCCAGAAGCATCAGCTGAAGTGTCTCGCGGCTGTCTCGGGGGTGAAACCGAGGGGCTGCGGCGTCTCTTTCCACGCGAACCATGCCGGCCGCGCCGTGAGCCGCCACGGCTGCGGTCTCGGCTCCGACCGGGGCTTCGTCTTCTGCCGCGACTGCGGCTCCGCGAGCGTCGCCGGCTCTGTGGGCGACGACGTCTGCCACCTCGAGCACCAGCCGGGCTGCTGCTGCGACTCGATGACCGCGGTCTCTTTCCGCTCCACCGGGACCTGCGACTATCATCAGGAGTAGGGCTGTGGCTCGCCCTGGCACGGGCGGATCGACGTGCCGGCTTCGGGCTGCGCGAGGTCGAGCGGCGTTTCGAGGACGACGACGAGACGGATCTAGAGCGGCCTCGGCGCCGCTCGCCAGACTTGCTTCGCGAACGGGATCGACGACGACGCTTGGGGGACGGAGACCGAGAACCGCTCTCTCCTGATGATGAGCGACGACGCGATCGGAAGGATCGTCCTGCCGAGCGGGACCGCTTCCTCGCCCCTCGGTATCGCGGTTGGGCCTCTCGGCGCCGACGTGGCCCCGACCGCGACCGAGACATGGAGCGGCGGCGGCCACTAGCTACACTGGCACTGCGGGATGAGGACCGAGAGCTTCCAGAGTCGGCCGACGCCGACCGGCTGGGGGACCTGCGCCGCGTCTCTCCACGTCGTCCTCCACGTCCTCCCTGTCGGCCCCGCGGAACATAGACGTCGCGGCGAGGGGCGCGGTACGAGTCTCCGCCGCCACGGCCAGGCGGTGGCGATCGGGATCGATCTCTCCCACGGCCCGCTCCTCCACGTCTTCCAAAGTCCCTGTCGCCAAATCCTCCACCGCGTCCACGGCCGCCGCCACCACGCCAGCTGTCAGAACGACCATCGCCCCGACCACCACGGTCTCGACCAGACAGTGCCTCGCGTCGCTGTCGAGCTTCCTCGGCTGCTTTTTCGGCCGCCTTCTCGGCTTCAATCTGTCAAAGGATCAAAGGTCATTTGTTAGCAGCCGCACCCTCTACACCGTAGTGTCGAAGTACCCTTGAGCGAGGGAATCCAGTAGGGTCGGTACCTTTTCCTGAAGCAACTCCCGCTTCTTCGCCTCGAGAAGCTCTTTCGGGACTCCTTGAGGACTGGCCTGGGCGCTCAGGCAGAGATTCCATAGTTCTTTGCAAAACGTGGGAGTGTCTTTGTCGAGGAAACCAGTGAGCTGGATCTGAATGCTTTTGATGTCGGGCTGTGATGACAATGCGAGTCGTTAGAAGGACAGATGTAGGGCGAAAAAAGAGTCGGGTTGACGGTGGGAGAACATACGAATCGATTGTCCTCAATGAGGTTGGAGCAAAGCTCGATCACGACGTCGTCTTCGTTGCCCAGAATCTCCGAGATGCGACCGGTGATCCATCTTGCGCGGGCGTGTCAGCCGAACCTGGGGAAAACGACGCGGTTGGGCGGCGTCGTGAACTCACTTCTTCATCACTTGCAGGTTGACCTTGCGCATGTCCACCTTCTGGTTGAACTCGGGCGGAAACTTTGTCGCCTTGAGCAGTTTGGCATCCACTCCGGTCGCCATTTTGGGCGCGGTAGGAGCCGTGATGGCTCGACGGAGCGACAATTGTTGGAGCCGTAGGTCGGCCGACGACGGAGTTGGGTGGTTGAGCTTCCGCCTTGACTTTGCGCAGAGAAAAAAGTAGCGACGACGTAAAGACGCGATGTCGGGTGCAAAGTCGCGTGGCGCCGCGGAGACCAGGCTCCACTATTTTTAGCAAGAGTGGGGCACTTGCCGCCGATCGGGGGGTCCGTTTCCTCCCATCCGCATGCATGCTTAAAAGTGCCGCAATGGAACATCCGGTGCCCCATCAGTTGCCCTACCATTAGGCACCCCGCAATGCCTGGGCTTGGCCAATATCACACGACTTGGCCCATCGGCCTTGTTATAACTGCGCTTAAATATCTCAACAAGAGACATTTTCCGCTGAACCGACGGCATGACCAGCCATGCTCGACATCCCCCTGACCCCGAGGTCACACCCCGCCAAGAGATCCCTCCCCATCATAGGTGGTGAAACTTCATGGAAGCTCGGAGCGTCAGTGACCTGCTTGTCACAAGCGCGCTAGTTACTGAAGTAAAAACAGCTGATTACTCCCCCTCTAAAGTACCTATACATCCATCAAAGCCCATGAAGCACTTCCCATGTCCGCTATTCTCACCGCCGGTTTGACCGCTCGGTCTTCTCTCCCGACCACTTTTACCATGCGCAGCGCCATGGCTCGGGCTTCTGGATCCTTCCTTATGATCATCCGTCATGATTCGTTCACGCGTGTTTCCAGGCACCCGATGTAATAGGTATCTTCCATGTGCTGTACGTTTCCCGGTGACAATATAAACTTGTAGCTAAAAGGACCAGCGACACCCATGCTCGGTGTAAAAGAAATTAAACCAAGGCGAAGAAAGTCTGTTGTTACAAATATGGAGAATGCTCATCCACCCTTTTTTTCTTGGCCCATAAGAAAGGAACGAGAAAGAAATGACAATAGGATCGAGAAGGAGGGAAGAAGAAATGAAATTAAAGGGCAAGGAAAGTGACCAAACTACACCATAAAGAAAAACGCCAGTGAACCCACGATTAAATGCCCACCGAACCTCATAAACTCCGGTGCTGCCGAGTCCTTTATAAAAAAAAACGTGATAGTCCACCGCATTGAAGACAAAATGTGGGTAAAGAATGTGCCCCGTCAGAAGTTGATCTCGTGTGAATGGTGGTCGAAAGGGACGGCGCCGTTAGCGACGCCGCATGAGGCAAATCAAGAGTGTCTCGGAAAGCTGTAGCGGTTGTTGTGCGCTTCCTTCTTTTCGGCGGCCTGGGCCTGCTGCCGCGCGGCCAAGGCCTGTATCTTCTCCCGTGCCCTCATAAGGCTCGAGTTGTCCTGCTGCTTGATCTTGGCACGGATCTCGTAGAGCGACATGAGTGTGGACGCTCGGTCGACTTCGTCTTCGTTCTGCACAGAGCGCAACCAAAAACAGTGCCTCGTCAGCGGCGGTTTCCGGTACGGGCGATTATTTCCGAAGGAATCCGAGGTGCGCCGAGACGCGGAGTGTAAGGGGATGTCTTTCTCACCTCTGATTCTCTCCGTGGGGTTCCCGGCAAGGAGCCGTGACTGGAGCTGCTCCGGGTCATTGGCGGAGTCAAGATTCGACGACCAAAGTGGTCAAATCTAGAGGCGGGGGAAGCCGTGCGGCCAACCGAGGCCGTGGCCGAGCCGACGCGGTGGTGATGCCGCCCGTCTGGAGGCGGCTTCAGTGTGTTTTGGACATGGTCCGGGGTTGCGGTCGTCGCTTGCAGGGTCTTGTTGGCATTGACCAGAGCAAGGGCGGCGGCTGCTTCTTGCTATGGTTCCGCATAGTCGTCGTGTGAGCTCCTTTCGTTTTGTTCGTCTCCCCTTTCCACGTGTCTCGGTCGGCGCATGTCCCTCCTTGAGGCGCGTCCGAACCGGCTGGAACAATGGCAGGGTGGATGGGACGCGCAAAGGCGTCATCGGCAATAGCAAGAGCAACGACAACAACAACAACAACAAGGAGAAGTGGCGGCGCATACTGCAGCATCCAGATCGCTGAGGTCAGCCAGCATCTGCGCCAGCTGGATGCTTTCCATGGTCGATGACGGCACGCACGTGCGTGCTAGGCGGTTTCCGGGCGGACGGTCGGTCTCGGTATCGAAGATGATGAGAAAATCTCGCGAGCGGGGAAACAAGCGGGTTTTGTGTCGTCGGTCGGTCTGGATGGCGAGGTATTTTTTTCCGCTCTGTTTATGACCAAGGCAAAATGGGTGGTGTGGAGGATTGGTCACCTTTAAATGAGCGCGTGTGCGACAGTCTCTGATGCGGCGCAGGCTCGCAGGCTAGGACATCGGGGCTACAGGACAGATCGAAAGCGTCGGCCAAGAATGGGGGAGCAACAACAAAACCAACCAAACCGTGCCTGCCTGGATCCGCCAGCGAATGCGGGGGCGGATTCAGTGAGGGTGTGTGAGGTTCGGATGGCCGTGCGCCTGGCCATGCGGCGGGAGCGGATTCATCAGCTTCAATTGGAAGGATGAGACGGGGCGCCGCAGCGGTGACTCAAAAGCAGGGCGGTCTGGGGCTTCTAGAACCCGGGCAGTGGGAAGGGTGCAATCAGGCACGTAGCCCAATAAAAAACCGATACTCCAAAAAAAAAAAAGTGCCCGGGCCAAATAAAACTCCTTCGTTAGACTAAACTCTTTTTTCAAACAAAAATAGTAATTACAAAAGAGAGGGAAAGGAAATGCTTTTGTAAAAAAAAAAAAAAAAAAAAAAAAAAAAAAAAAAANAAAAAAAAAAGGAGGTTGTTTATTGCTGCCCATGTACCTAATGAGTGGCCTTTTGGTGTATCGCTTTTTTTCTTGTCTGCGTGTCAGGTGCTCAATCGAACCGCACGGCAATTTTCAGGACCATAATGGTGACGCAACACCGACAGCCACACGATACAGGGTGCTGATCCCGGTTCCGTCCTCCAATTGTTGCCTTCTCAGCTTTGGTTGGACGCACACAGTCTTTGGCCTTTGTGCCTTTTCGGCTGACTTCGGATCCGATCATTCCCGCTGCGTATTGTTCTTGCAGACCTGCCGACCTCTGACGTCTCCCCATTCACCCGTTTCGCCCCTTGAAAAATGTCAGGTGTTCTGATACGCAGCTCGGTACGTACCGTTTGGCCTCCAACACTGCTTGCCTCTGTCAATTTCCCATCCATCCAAGCGGAATGCCGTCACAAGCCAACAGGCCGTTAAGCTTGGATGGTGCAGGAGTGTAAGGGCAGTGTAGCCCAGGATAAAAGGTGCATGTATCTCCCCTCTATCAGCGAGGCTGCAGGATGTAAGCGGCGGGGAGGGCGGAGAGAAAAAGGAGAGGGCCGGATCGGAGCCTCCCAACTTGAAGGGATCTGTCCGGTCTCACATTTGATCCGTGCCATTGCCGAGGGAACTGCGACTCGGAGCCGAGGATTTGGTCGTGCCGGAAGAAATGCTGGCGCTGAGGTGCTCTGTCTGCCTTCCGTCGCGGAATATCCGGTGGTTAAATACAGGCCTTGCGCCCGATCGGCTGACGTTGTGTACTACCTAGCTTGGCAATATGATGTCCTTTCGCCGCGGAATAGCGACGATGGCCTCACTTCGTAACGCGCGGAAGGTGGTGTGCATTGGCCGCAACTATGCGTGCGTTGAGTAGCCCTCCGTCTCTGCCGGACTGATTCCCAGTCCAAGCCAAGCTGACACCCCCAACAGCGACCATGTGGCCGAGCTGAACAACACCAAGCCCAAGCAGCCGTTCTTTTTCCTAAAGCCCGCCTCTTCCATCGTGCTGCCCGGCGCCGGTCCCGTGGTGCGGCCCAAGGGCGTCGACCTACACTACGAGGTGGAGCTGGCGCTCATCCTCGGCAAGGATGTCAAGGACCTGAAGGCGGACGACATGGAAGGCGCCCTTGATGCCATCGACAGTCAGTCATATTGACCGGAAAGGGGCTGGTACTCTGTAAAGTGCTGCCCAACTGACAGCTGCAATGTGTGCGTCCAGGCTATGCGCTGAGCATCGACATGACTGCCCGCAACGTCCAGAACGAGGCCAAGAAGAAGGGTCTGCCGTGGGATATTGCCAAGGGCTTCGACACGTTCCTGCCCGTCAGCAACATTATTCCCAAGTCGGCCATCCCGGATCCACACAACGTGGAGCTGTACCTCTCGGTCAACAACGAAGTTCGCCAGAAGGACTCGACGGGGCTGATGCTGTTCCAGATCCCGCGGATCCTGAGCGACATCTCGCACGTCATGGCTCTTGAGAAGGGCGACATTGTCCTGACCGGCACCCCCAAGGGCGTCGGCCCGGTGGTGCCTGGCGACGTCATGCGCGCCGGGCTCCGGGTTGACGGAAAGGAGCTGGAGGAGGCCAGGATCGAGATTCCCGTGGAGGAGTCCACGAGCGCCTACGTCTACAAGGAGACCTGATTCGAAACTAGGCATTTACTCTGCTTGGATGTTTGTATGCTAAACATTTATGAGTTACAAATATTCCCTGTTGTATGTAAAATGGTCTGGAAAGTGCACGGGTTTGTCCGAAGCTGTAATCGATCGCCTGTATGTCTGTTCGGGGACTCGGGAGCCGATTTGCAGATGGGTGTGGGTATGTATACCCACAGACAAAGGGTAAAGGAACGGGCTAGAGGAAAACCTGATACAAGAAACCGCCATATACGGGAGAGCAAGGGAGAGCGTGCCGATCCAAGACTAGGGGCGTCCAGCTCACTCCTCATTTGGATCCTGGATAGAGCCGGGCTTGGGGCACCAGTCGGCAACCTCGCCGCACGACTTGCAAGTGCGGATGGCGTCGTCAGCCTTGAAGGCCTCGACGGCGGCCTTGATCTGGGTGCCGAGGTCGGTGCAGTGGAACGCGGCCTCGTGCACGACTTCGTGGCAGGACTGGCAGTACCAGCGCATGCGGTCGAGCGATCCCGGAGGACGCCGCTGCTCCAGCACGACGCCAACGGTGTCGGCGAAGCGGACCGGGTTGTGCGGCGTGTTCCCCGGCAGCAGGAACATGTCGCCCTCGCGGATGATGATGTCCCGGAAGACGCCGTCGTCGACCACCTTGAGCATCATGGCGCCCTTGTACTGGTAGAACCACTCGGGCGTCTGGTTGATGTGGTAGTCGGTGCGGGCATTGGGGCCTCCGACAATCTGAGGGCGTATGAGCATGTTTTCCATCCGAGAGTGGGCTGTGGTCTGACTGTTTGGGTGACAACGTAGAGGGTGAATACGGGGTTTTCGTCCGGTGGCCTACCATAACCGTGACGTCCTCATTGTAGACGCAGTAGTTGTTGATGGGTGGCTTGAGGAGATGAGAGTTTTCCTCCAGCCTTGACGAACGGCGTCCCCAGACCTGTCAGTCGATCGGCTGTTGTCAAGAGCAGTCTCGGGGTCTTGGGCTACTTACCACTTGGGCAAGTTAACTGGTGGCGCCAGCATGGCCGGGTGCTGTTGATGAGATGATAGCTTAAAGAACGTCTAGCGTGATCACTCGAAAATGAGAATGATGCAGCGCTAGAGCTGTCGATGGCCTCTAAGAGATCCCCCACTTGGAGATAGGTGCTTGAGCGATGAAAGGCGGTGCGGCACTTTTCAGAGATATCTTAACCAAAGCTAGCTCCCGGATCCGGGGGGAGGCCGGATGCAACCGGGGGTTCTCTCCGGCAAGGAATTTCCCTCGCTGCCCAAAAACACCTTTTGACTTCATGTCCTGAGTAATCCATGTTTGTTAGCTCATCGCCGGTTCTCATGGGACGGAGCCTAGCTCTGGCTCAGCGTCCGTGTTATCCAACTGCCTGCTCGCATTGACGTTGTGCTGCACAATTGACGTGCAGCTAGATCCTCATGCTCGGCCGGTAGCCGTGAGCATTGGTATTTTCCAATGAGAAACATGTACAGCAGCAAACAGGATTACAACAGCAATGTCTACAACTGTTTCTCCTCCGCTAAACTCGCTCAACATTGAGCGATTCAGCCAGTCTGATCTAAAATGGCAGCTCACTCGTTGGCCCCTGTAGCCCTGCCTGCTGCCCCGCATTGATCGCCTGACCCCAGCGCCGACGAGAGGACGCCACAGCATGCACACTCCCTGGAGTGGGGATAGAAAACATGCTCATACAAACCCGAGGGCAGGCAGACAAGGGTCCTCAACCGACCGAGTCCAGAAAAACGAGGCAGAGATAATACGACTTGAGCTGTCTGTCGGTAATTATAAAGGAATTGACTAACCTAGTCCAATTGAGCAACGTCTGCTTTCCGCGTCCTGTCCATCCGGCGCTTCCTCACTCGACCGCATCGAACTCAGCCGACCAGTTAGGCTCGAAAGCTACACCCGGCGCCGCAAGCTCCCGTCGACCCACGAAGAACCAGATCAGCTCACGCAACAGCACGAACCGACGCCCACACGCAGCAGGCACTATGGACCACACCCACCACATGACGGACCACGGCGGTATGGACCACGGCGGTCACGGCGGAATGGACCATGGAGGCATGGACAAGTGTAGCATGAACGTAGGAACGGGCCCAACTCTACCCCATGTCCCACGGACCCTGCCGCCGCCCGCCCGCCCACCCGCGCTGCATCGGCTCGGCTCGCAAGAAGCTGACAAGCAGACGGAACCGTTCGCAGATGCTCTTCACGTGGGACACGACCAACCTGTGCATCGTCTTTGAGCGCTGGCACATCCGCTCGACCGCGGGCCTACTCTTCTCCCTGTTGGCCGTCGTCGCCATCGGGGCCGGCTACGAGGCCCTGCGCGAGTCGATCCGCCGCTACGAGCACTACCTGAACAAGAAGAATGAGGCCGTTCCCCGTGAGTTTTGGCCCCCGTCGTACCTCTTCTGTCCCAGGGGAAATGAGGATCAAGAAGAAGAAGAGCGGATGCAGATAAGACGCGAGAGATGCCGGGGGGTGGCCATGTTTTATCGAAACAAAATAACACCTGCTAAAATCCGAGCAAGGCGCGGACGATGTGGCTGAGACTGAAAGTACCCCTTTCCTCCTGGCAGGACAGAACAAGCCCAAGGTCACCCGCGAGGCGCACCTCCTCAAGGCCGTGCTCTACGGGATCCAGAACTTTTATGCCTTTATGATTATGTGAGTTTCCGTCGAACCTAGGGGCTGCAATTCCTGCATGAATTATGGATACCTACACGTTTGGGCCAGCTGCGGCAAGGAAGGCTTAATGTTTAATATGGAGGCTAATTTCTTTGCCCTAAAACGACAGGCTCATCTTCATGACCTACAATGGATGGGTCATGATTGCCGTCTCATTTGGAGCTTTCCTGGGATATCTGCTCTTTGGCGGCACCACTCCTGCGACAAAAGAGACTGCCTGCCACTAAGTGCCCGCTGTCAGGAGCGTACCTCGGGACAGTAGCGCACACATGAGATTCCAGCCACCACAAAGACCCAACCGATAGTTTTAGTGCCTGGCTAGGCCGGACTGTTGGATGAGAGGGATCTGATGAGGGTGCGGGTTCGGTAAATGTGGTGGTATCGTGAACATATGACATATTCTACTACTTGGAAGAGCCGGGAAGCTGTCTGATTGCAAAAAACTTTCCTGTGTCTGCAATTCCTACTCCTGAACCGAGACGATTTGTATATCCGTGTCTAAGCCGAGCCTTCTAGGACAGCACCGAGAGACATGCAACGAAGAGACTCTATGGATGAGAATGAAAATATAAGGAGCCGGCTACAGCTTGTTCTCGACAATCTGTGACGCCAGGTGCTCAATCATGGACTCGTCCCCGTACTGCTCGTTGTGCTCAAACTCGGGCTCCTCGGCGTACGCGATCCTGGCCGCGTCGACGAGCATGCGGCCCGTCATGCCCCAGACCTTGAACCTCGTCTCGGCCTCGGCTTCGTCCGGCTCCTCGGCCAGGGCCGCCTGCCCGCCCTCGCGCACCCTCGGCCGCGTCACGCGCTGCCGGTCCACAGGCACGAAGAAGTGGTGCAGCCGCCAACGGTAGCCGTTGTATTCGGTCCACCTGCCCTCGTACCAGTGGCCCGGCGGCATCATCGACGGTCTTTGGGGTTGCGTGGTCGCGGGCGCGATCGACGCTGGCGTCTCGTCGGCGGCGCGGAGGAAGTTGTGAAAGGGCGCGCTGAAGACGGCGGCCACCTCCTTTGCGTCTAGGCGCGGCATCAACGACTCGTCCGCCGTCGGCACCTCGCCGCCGTCCGTCGTCGCCGTGGCGTGCAAAAAGGCCACGCACGGCCTGACCACCAGGCCCGTCCTGGCCAGGCTGTGCGGGAGGTAGCACAGCTGCTCGATGGTGAAGGGCGCGGGGATCTTGCTGTCGTCCATTGGGAGGCCGATCTCCTCCCATGCCTCGCGCCGAGCGACCTGGTCTATACACGGAGGCGGAAGGAAAGGGGTTGGTCAATATTCGTTGCTAGGGGAATCCTGTCTCCGTCTCCGTCTCCGTCTCAGTGGCAAGCCTTACATGGGGTCTCGTCGACACTGTCGGCTTTCCCTCCAGGGAACGCCGCTTGCCCTGTGAGATGAATTAGTGATGTCATGTCCTCAAGACCAGAGCCGCGCGCGCTTCAGCGGCTGTACGCAGACACGCACCGGAAAAGCTGCGGAGTGTAGCCGAGCGCATGGTGATGACCACCCGCAGGTCCCCGAGGCGGTCCGCATAGAGCAGGATGAGCACGGCGGCCCGCCGGTTCACCGGCAACCTGTCCCAGAGCGGGAAGGCTGGTGGCCGGTAGGACCGCAGCCGGGCTACGGCGGCCTTTGTTCTGATGAGCAGCCTGTTCATTTCCCCGGGCCTCTCTCGGAGCAGCCACCACTGCCTCGGGCACTGGGTATGATACGCCGCCTGTGGACCTATGGCGGGGAGGCTCAGTTACTGACCAGGGATACTTCGTTCAGCTGGCCCATGGTAGACGCATCCCAATAGTCAGCGGACTCGTCGGGGAAGAAGAAGTCGCTGCTGGGAGGTGCGGATGACGAGACCTCGCGGGCTGCGTCAATGACGGATGCGATCTCTGCCTCGGTAAACGGCTTTTCTGCTGGCGGGCCGCTGTCGTGCTCGATCTCTGCAGTCGCGGCGGTCATCTTCTCGGCGGAGAGAGGGAGGAGGATATTTTGGTAGCAAAGATTATGCGTTGCGAGCATTGGGGTAGCCTCGGCACGTCACGGGCACCCCTCGATGCAGACGGCAGTTCTATGGCGTAATATGTGGGGTATTCCACACTACAGCTACTCTGCGCAAACCCGCAAAATCATGCACTGGTCTGGCACCGACTTCGGCGGGCAGGTGGGAAGGCAGTCGGGTAACCATTTTACCCAAGGGAGAGGAACTACCTCGACATGGAGGTGTTGACGGCATCACAGCGACAGGAACGGGTACCCCTCCAAGCCTTGCAACCCCAATGGTCGGCGCAAATCGCTAACAGGCGCTCCCAAGACCTAACGAGTTGGCTGAATTATCGTAGGCAAGTGAGCCGCGCAACTTCAGAGCATGGAACCGAGGTTCAGGGGTCAACTCGACTGAGTTCATGTATGTTCCTTTTTGAATATTCCGCCATCCTAAGCAAAGCCTTCCAACGCCTAATGAATCACCCATCATCCATCCTGTGGCTGGTTGATCAGAATACCCCGGTTTGTGAGGGTAAAGCCTTCCGCTGAGATATGGGACACGATGGAGTATATCTCCCTCCCCCGAGACATGTCGGGCCTGTGATGTTGGCCAAATGCGAAGGAGGCTCGGAATGTTGCCCTCGGTTCTCGTGTCGCTGTTGTTCGGTCGAGGCGGAGGACGTCAGCACGCTCGGCCGGGTAGCGCGGGAACTCCGAAAAAGAGGGAGAGCGTCGAGTTGGTCGTGAACCACACATACCCCGAAAGCCCCAGAAATGCTGCCAAAATGCGAGAAGAAAAAAGAAAGTGCTTAGAAAACGAGGGCGGCGCCCTTGGTCTTCTTGTCACCACTGCGTCGAGGAAGTGAGGATTGGTTAGCCGTCATGTCCGTTAAGGCCCTCCTCCAACGACAGCTATCCTGTAGCAGAACCTCTCCCATCTACCCATCGCGCGTCTAGCTTCTTTCGTATCCCAAAACTCACCCCAGCTCAAAGTGCTTGCAGCGCTTTATGGGCAGCTGGCACTTGGTCTTGCACACGGTGCACTCCAGTCTCAGGACAATCTTCTTGGTGGTCTTCGCCTTCTTGTGGAAGACGGGCTTGGTCTGACCACCATATCCCGACTGCTTGCGGTCGTAACGGCGCTTTCCCTGGGCGAACGTCGAGGCCTTGCCGGCCTTGTATTGGGTGACGCGGTGGTTGGTGTGCTTGTTGCACTCCTTGCCGGCGCAGTACGTCCGGCGGGTCTTGGGGATGTTGACCATCTTGGGCGAGAGGTTTTCCTTGACGGCTTCGGGGAGGGTGGTTTGGTGAAGGTTGGATGCGGAGGCTGGCGATGATTGAGCAAGACGCCAAAAGACAGGTCAAATGTCGCTCCCACCAAAAAGAAAGGCCCGACCAGTGTATTTTTGTGTGCCTTCCGAATTGTGTGCGGGCTCGTTTTGGGTGGGGCGGCGACAGCCTATTGGGTTGAGACTGTCGAAAGCGGGCCAGTCACGTGTAAGCATCAGCAATGCGAGAAGGTCACTTTCACAATTGCTGGGCGGAGGCACTCGCTTTCGGCCACGGTTCTTGATCTATTTGGTCTGATTCAGCGCGGAGAGAACAACGATACAGGCGAGGCAATTCTGAGCAGAGTGCAAACTCCGACAACGCCCGGCAGCAAAACCAAAGCACCAAAACACGTCACTCAAATCCTCGGCTTCTGCAGCCTCCCGACGTCCCTCTTCGGCTAGCCCCATCTACTCCTGCTCTCCTCCCCATTCGACCCCTGGTATACAGGATATCCCTCCGGGATAACTCGAATCTTTCCTTTCAGGTTTTCTCGCTTGCGGTCTGACTTGGACTGGATGCCTGCCGTCTTCATGGCGTCGGCCAACGCCCCCTGAGTTCTCTGCAGCAGCCCCATAGTCGGTGGGACCGCAGGCGTGTCAGAACCGTCCGCAGCCCTCGCCTTGTTGGTGAGGATGACATGTTCCCGCGGCCCTGGGTGTCCGGCCGTCCCTCCCGATGACCCTGAAGACCTCATGGATGTCACTGACGCCGACGCCGAAGACCCCGTGGACATACCGCCCGGTGCGAGCCTGCCTGATCTGTATTCCCGCGACGTGATTTCGACAATGCCTTGGTCGCGCCTGAATGGCTTGACTTTCTTGACAAGCTTGCTGGCCATTGCGCCGAGCGACGAGCCTGGCCTCCTCTCCTTCTCGTCGTCCGAGTCCGTGTCCCATCCGCTTTCGTTCGGGCCGAGTTTCTTGCTCGGCGGGGGATATGGTGTCTTGAGTGGATGGTTGCCCGTTCCAAAGGACCTGTCGCTGCCCCTGCTGGCGGAACGCTCGCCGTCGCTGTCACGGCTGTGTGCCCGCATCGCCGGCGGTGGTGGCGCCGGTTTGCGGGTGTCTGAACGTGCGGCACGGCTTGAAAAGCCCTCTCTGGGCTCCCAAGTCAGCGAGAGAGAGTTCGGCTGCCGGTCGAGGCTGCCTGTGCTCTGGTCGCGGCTGCGACTTGGCGGCGTGGGATGCCTAGGAGGGCCTGGTTCGTGAAACTCTATGCCGCTGCTCCTGTTAATTTGATGACGGCGTAATGCGTCCGTTTCGTCGGCTCGCACCATGGAAGACCGCTGCGAGGCCCGTGGATCGGCGCCGTCAATCATCTGGTCGCCGCTCCCACTTCCCGACTTCTGCAAGACGAGCGGTCCCGGCCAAAGGGAGCTGTCCCGCACAGACTGGTGCGTCGAATCCAGCTCATCCAGATCCGAGACTTTATCTACTAGATCGTCGGCGTAGCTGCTCGTGGAGCTCAGTGGCGAAACGATGTATTCATCATCGCGTGGTTGCCCGAAAGAGAAGCTGGAGATGGGTTTCGCCAGCGGCTCGAGGCCCATGAGTTCACTGATTTTGCGATCTGAGGAGTGATACGTCGGAGTTGTGAGCCTAGTGACGGTCGGGGGTGGCAGTCGGTCCGTCTCTAGCTTCGGCGGCGCTTCTCCCCGGCGGCCAGACCCAGCGAACCCGCCAAGCATGCTCCTTCCTTTCGGCTTAGCCTTGATCTGGCTGGGATTGGACACTCCAATATGACCATCCACACCAAGTTTCGGAACTTGGGGAGCTCTCCTGGGCGGTGTGTCGAAGAGGGATATTCTTTGGGGAGTAGGGGGAAGAGGCTTGCTCCCGTACTTTTGGTAGCTATCGGGAGGAGGCGGTAGGCTCCAAGGCCGTTGTGAACTGGCAGGCATCGTAGCAGTGGTTGTGTTTGCTGTGGTTGGCGTTGTTGTTTTACGATATAAAGGCTACGATATTGTGGGTGAGTAAGTGTTCTGGTTTGACTAACAAGAGACGATATCCGTCAGGATCAGGTCACAGAGGCACGGTCATCAGGGGATTTATGAGAGCGGGTTCCCTCGAGGGCATTCTATCCCACCTCCAAGCGCTCATCGAGATGCTTGCTCGAAGGGGACAAAGGGCACGCAGTTCGGTTCAGCATCACGTTCTCGTTGCCCGCTTTCAGCGGGGGTGCGAGTGGCCTCACAGCGCCGACATCTTTGTTGGCAACCAGAAGAGGCGGCCTCGTCCCGTGTGGAAACAAAGAGAGCACAGCCTGGCAGGCGCTGGTCAGTGACCTCACGTAAGATACTAGAGAACACTAGACATCGGCAACTCCGTGCCTGCTTTTTCAACGTGGGATCTCATGCTCCTCTCTTCGTTGTCCTTTGTGGGAGCCAGAAATAGCCGCTGAGATCCACAACGGCGCAAGACTTGCGTGATTCATAGGAAAAGACAAGCAGCAACAAAGAATCGCCTTCGAACGCCCAGTTTAAGATGCGGAATCGTGGACGGTGCAGGTGTTTTGTATCCATTAAGTGCATGTCTTGGACGATTAGTGGGCAACGTTCCCGAATTGGGTAGAACCCCTAACCCTCTCCTGGGATGGTCGTCATTTTGCCCAACATAGCAAGCCCATGACTCAGCAAGCCAGGCTGACTGTTCTGGTTAGCCGTCGTTTGCCGTGAGGGCAGCACCGCGCGGCGTAAAGCAATCAATAGTCACGCTGTCGACATGACGGTCTGTATTATTTGGCGCCCAACAACTTTCATCGCCTGTACTGCCCATCCTAGTACTCGAGTCCACGTCCGGTCGAGGCCGCAACACCGATGGCGGACAATGGCGCGTCCGGTAATGCCGGCGGGCCTGGCGACGCGCCTCCCAGCATCCCCTACTACGAAAAGTCGCGTCAGCATCTCAAGGAGCTTCTGGCCAAGAAGCGGCAGCTCGAGAAGCAACTTGTGCGTATCTATTCTTGCCCTTTGGCCCGTTTCATTTTATATCCTTCGATGCCGAGGAGCTTGACTCGAGCCGGTGGCTGACCTGATGCCATGTCTGCATTATTAGGCGGTGCGCGAGGATATGATTTACCAGAAGGAGACGGAATACCTGGAGAACACGCCGAGCGGCAACATCATTACGGGCTTCGACAACTACACCAAGGCCACGACGGGCGCGGCCGCGCAGAGACGAAAGGCGGGGCTGACCGAGTCCAGCCGTGTATTTTCGCGGAGCTCCATCAGTTACAATGCCAATAATGCGGTATGTCGCGCATCCACCGTCGCTGCGGGCGGCCAAAGACTCAAGACATAAGACCATGAGCGGGACAAGCCGCCCAACCATCCACTGATACTGACAAACTGTGCTCACGGCCATGTGCAGCCCGACGCGCAAACACCAGGATCGGTGACGTCTGGCGCGGCATCACATGCGCCAACCCCTGTATCATCCTCGTTCAAGGACGCCGGATCGAACCAGGCCACACCGATGTCCGCGACAGCAGCATCCAAGGCGGCGGGTGCGACCAAGACCAAGAAGAAGGCCACGGCCGCCAACGGCGTCGAGGATAGCGAGACGGACGCGAAGGAGGCCAAGAAGGTCAGGACCAGCTTCAGCGCTATCAAGAAGTCATAATCTGCCGTGCGGACTGTTCGGAGCTACCCGGGAACCAACTTTATCGGGGCGTCGGCAACAATGCATGCCCGCCCCGGCCAAAAGAAGGGGAACTCAAACGAGGTTGATGAGGCTTCTGACGGCATTATTTACATGTGATATTTTTCTTCTTTCTTTCTTGGCGGTTGGGGAACAGCGCGGCGTTTGAGATACCCGTCTTGTTCGGCCTCGATAAATGGCTGAACGAACACTCATAAGCAAATAAAAGGACACAATTTGCATAGATGATCGCTTTGCTAAAGCCAACGGCGGAGAGCATGAGTTGCCTTCTAAATGATGATGACTATGTTCCGAGTCTTGGGCATCGGAACCAACAGCCGGTCCATCAAAGCCCCACGCAGCTGAGGCCGTTTCGTGATGAAGTCAACTGCGCGTTAGCCGCCAAAATTAGCTATATGTACCTACTTCATTACACATGGGCGTATGTACAACCTGGCAAATGCCCGCTGGAGGTCTCCCATGTGTCTCTTTATTTTTTGTTCGCTTAATCTTTCCCTACTTCCTACATCTTTCCAGGTTCTTGTACACTTGCCAGTCTCTTATATCCTTTCCCGTTTCTCAGATGGTGCCTGATTCCTGTACCTTGAAAGTGCCGGGGTTTCAATTGGGGAACGGGAACTTCCAGCCGCAGCCCCGAAGCTTCCCCTTGCTAGTCGACAGGGGAAGCTGCAAGAGTGCGGGGTAGCACTGACCTCATCTCCTCTGCCCTCCAGTCTGACAGAACAGCAACGAGGCCCGAACGCTCTCCCTCCCCCGCGCTCGGATGGCCTTCGACATTGAGCCTGGTATATAAATATCTGGGTAGGTAGAAAGGCTAGATAACCGTCAAGCTCGGATAACGCTACCCACCTGTTGAACCCGCCTTATCCGAACGTATCCTGTAGGTTGTCCTTCCTTTCCTGCCTCCTTGGTTGTGCAGTTCATACGGGATAGAGGCTTTTAGTTGGAGAGTGTGGTAGGCACTTGCCTATAGGTACATCAGCAAAAGCACTCGGTCGTCCAGGACCCTCTGCCAAGGAGGTACTGATTAGCCGCTCGTTTCCTAGCAGCAAGCCCACCATGACCGTCGTCGCCACCAAGTTCACCCCGGAGGTGCTCCTCTCGGCGCCCCGGAGGTCCGCCGGCTCGCCAAACCTGTCGGGCAAGAAGATCCTGTTCACCGCCTCGACGTACTCGTTCGAAGACCACAAGAAGACGTCACAGATCAAGGTGCTCGACGTCGAGTCGGGCCACTCGACCGTCCTCTACGATGACCTGTCGTACAGCGAGCCCGTGTGGGTGGACGAGGACCACTTCCTCTTCGTCAAGAGCGGCGATAAGGGCGCCTCGAGCTTGATGCTAGGCCGCGCCTCGCCCGGCTTCACGCCGGCCCAGGTTTTCCAGGCCAGGGGCAGCATATCGAACCTCAAGGTCAAGCCCCTCTCGGAAAACAGGCTGCTGCTGGCCTGCTCTGCCGTGGCCACGCCGGACGGGGAGATGTACAACCCCGACAAGGACGACGAGAAGGTCTACCACACGGGCCGCATATACTCGTCGCTCTATGTGCGCCACTGGGACTCGTACGTCACCAAGAACAAAAACGCCGTCTGGTACGGCATCTTGAAGCGGCAGCCCGCGCTAGGCTCCGACGGCATGAGCGCCGCCCCGGCCATGTCGGTCGAGGGTCAGGGTCTGATTAACGCCCTGGCCGGCACCAAGCTCGAGTCGCCGGTGCCGCCCTTTGGCGGGAGCAGCGACTTTGACATCTCACCGCACGGCCTCGCCTTTGTTGCGCGCGACCTGGATGTGAACCCGGCAATCTACACAAAGTCGAGCGTGTACTTTGTCCCTATCGACTTCGCCTCGGGCTCCGCCAAGGCCACCAACGGGGGTGGCCCGACGGCCGTCCCGACCCCTGGCCTGCAGGGCTACAGCGGCGGCCCGGCGTTCAGCCCGGACGGACGCTCGCTCGCCTTCACGCGCATGCGACACATACAGTACGAAAGCGACAAGCCGCGCCTCATGCTGGCTCGCGACGTCGTGGCCAATCCCGGCGCCGACGCGCGCGAGTTCTTCGCCACCGAGGACGGCGAGGGCGGCTGGGACCTGCGGCCTGACGGCGCGCCGCTCTGGAGCGACGACGCGACCCAGCTCTTCATCGTGGCCGAGGACCGGGGTCGCGGGCGCCTGTTCCGCGTCTCCTCGGACCCGGATGCCGTAGGCCAGCTGCCTGAGCCCGTCGAGACCGAACCCGGGACGGTCGGCGACGTGCAGCGGCTGCCCGACGGCAGCGGGCGCCTCTTCGTCAGCTCAAGCTCGCTCGTGGACGGGTCCGTCTACAGCATCGTGCACCCCTCGACCCAGGCGTCGGAGCTGGTCTCGTCGCTGTCCAAGCAGGGCAAGACGTTTGGCCTGTCGCGGTCCCAGGTCGGCGACGTCTGGTTCCAGGGCGCGGGCGACTACCAGGTCCACGCGCTCGTCGTCAAGCCGTCGCACTTTGACGACTCCAAAAAGTACCCGCTCGCCCTGCTCATCCACGGCGGGCCGCAGGGCGCCTGGAACGACGGCTGGAGCACCCGCTGGAACCCGGCCATCTTTGCCGAGCAGGGCTACGTCGCCGTCTGCCCCAACCCGACCGGGTCAACGGGATACGGCATGGCGCTACAGAACGGCATCAGGGGAGAGTGGGGTGGCCGCCCCTACAACGACCTCGTCAAGTGCTTCGAGCACATTGAGCAAAACATGTCGTATGTCGACACGGCTCGATCGGTTGCTCTCGGCGCCTCGTACGGCGGTTACATGATCAGTAAGTGAATCCGCCTACCACAAGGCTTGCCTAGGATAGCTTTCGCTGACAACCGCACGTAGACTGGATCCAGGGGCATGACCTCGGACGCAAGTTCAAGGCCCTGGTCTGCCACGATGGTGTCTTTAGCACACAGAACCAATGTAAGCCTTGTTCTTGACCTCCCATTCGTCTGGTTGTCTTGCGCCTTCTCGCTTGGCTGAGGTGTGGGGGATGCTAGGTAGCGACTAAACTTTGGCTTCCCGCAGACTCGTCCGAGGAGCTCTTCTTCCCCATCCACGATTTCGGCGGAAGCCTTTGGGACAGCCGGGAGGGGTATGAGAAATGGGATCCCGCCAAGCACGTTGACCAGTGGTCGACGGCTCAGCTGGTGAGTATTTGGTCCCCCTGGACAAAAAAAAAGAAGGCGTTTGAACCCGTCAATCCGTCGTCTCATCTCGGATTCTTTGCCCCTGTCTAGATCATCCACAACGAGCTCGACTATCGCCTTCCTATTTCCGAAGGCTTGGCTGCGTTCAATGTCCTGCAGCACAGGGGCATTGCGAGTCGGTTCCTTACTTTCCCCGACGAGAACCACGTGAGTCCTCTGATGGCGTCGCTCGAGTCCCCAATCCATCTTCATACTGACGATGTAACCGCTACATTCAGTGGACTCTCAAGCCCGAGAACTCGCTCCTTTGGCACCAGGAGGTCATTGGCTGGATCAACAAATACGTCGGGATGGATAAGTCGGAACTGGTACAGAAGACTCAGGACGTCAGGATATGAGAAAGCGCACGCCCGCCCCCGCTTGGCTCCTGTCCAATACCATGTATAACCAGTGGACGCGGGGGAAGCAGAAGAAGGGAAACTGTTTTGGTATTATAGCATTGGTTATAAAGCACGATTTGGCATCATCACATCTCTGACCTCTTTGAATGACCACATGCATAACCGTACATCGTGCCACTTTGCGGATATGCTGCACCACAATGCTTCCTCGCCCGGTCTTCTATAAAAGACACCTCTCTGACAACTGAGGAATCTGTCCTCCACGCGTGTTCTATCGTGCTCTGGGAGGACGTCGTGGACGCTCCGGAGAAAGTCCCTAACGAAGCGATGCTCCGGGCTCGGCTTTTTGTGGCGGTACCGCTTATCAAAACTGAAGAGCAGCTCCGAAATGGGTGCGACCCCGGGCCCTTTTCTTGGAGGGTCGTTTCTGCCTTCGTCGCCGGCGCCAAGCGACTTTAGTTCTTTGGCCAGGGCAGCGGCGCGGTTTCTGGGCCGCCTAGTAGTCCGGACGGGTTTCGTTCGAGGAGGGGGGTCGTCTGAGCGTGCGTTTATCTCGGCCGCTGGAGAGTCCTGCACCGTTTGGGACGGGGGCGGCGACGCTGGGAAGGCTAAGGCTGTTGGTGTAGTCGTAGCCGGAGAGGGAGATCTTGCCCGCTGCCATCTCCTCTCTGGGGACGGAGGCCGGGCATGCTGTTGCTCCCGTCGTTGCTGCTGCTGCTGCTGCTGTTCCTGCTGCTGAAGCAGCTGCACGGCGTGTTGGTCCAACTGCTTTGCCAAGCTGGAAAGGCGCTCTTCAGTGTCAACATGCCGTCTCTCGATACTGCCGCAGTCCCTCATCAGCTGCTCGATGGTGTCGCTATAACGGCGGTCATTTTCGGCTACTGTTGCCTCGAGGTTGGCAAAATCCTCTCTTAGCAGCACAATGCTGTCGTTCTGGCGGCGACTGCATTCGGCCATGGCGTCCCCGAGGTTGGCACAGTCCTTTCTCAATGTCTCGATGCCAGCATAGTCCCCCCCCAATACTTCGATGCTGTCGCTGTGACGGCCATCGCCTTCGGCCATGACCCCCTCGAGGCTGTCGCAGCGCGTCCTTAACACCTCGGTGCTTTCATTGTGGCGCCGATCATTCTCAGATACCGTCCCCTCAAGTCTGGTACAGTCCTTTCTCAGTGCCTCGATGCTCTCGCTGTAGCGGCGATCCCTTCCTGATAATCGCCTCTGGAGGCTGGCATGATCCTTTCTCAATAAGCCGATGCTCTCGTTGTGACGGCGGTCGTTCTCAGACACTTCCCTCTCCAAGCTGGCATGGTCTTTCCTCAGCAGCTCGATATTATCGTCGTGATGGCGTCTGTTCTCGGCGGCCATCCTCTCAAGGCCGGTATAGCCCTCCCTCAAGGGCTTGATATCATCGCTATAACGGCGACAGTGCTCGGCGACCATAACCTCGAGGCCCGCGTGGTTCCTGCTCAGCAGCACCACGTTTTCATGGTGGCGAACGTCCGCGTCCCGCATCTGCGCCTGGATGCTCTCCCACCTGTCATCGGCATCCATATCCCGCCGCCTCAAGGCGTCACCGAGCTCCGCGTGCCGCTTGGCGAACTGAGTAGTCAACGTCTCCACGCTTGCCTCGAGAGCCTCGAGCCTGGCGCTAATGCCCGCCAGCTGAGCAGCCGTCGCCTTCTTCTCCTCCTCGCTCGGCTGTGTTCCGGGCCTTTCTTTATGTACCTCGGCGTCGGCTTCGACCCTGGCCAGGCGTGCCTCGAGCGCTTCGTCCCTCACCGCCGCCCGGGCCTCGACGAGGCTTTCGAGATTCGACTGCAGGGTCCGCAGCGCCTGCTGCTGCTGTGCCGCGAGGTCCTCAGCCCGCTGCCAGGCCGCCTCCTCGCTCGCGGCGCGCCGGCTGCGCTCGCGCTCCAAGGCCTTCTCGAAGTCCTGCCGAACCGCTTGTATGCCCGTGAAGACGAGCGCGGACGTGGCGTAGTTGATGCTGCTCGTCGCCGGCGTAGTGGTGGTGGATATTGATGGCGGCGCCGGCGTGGGCGTGGGCGTGGGCGTGGGCGTGGGCGTGGGCGTGGGCGTGGGCGGATGGGGCGTACTGGGCTCATCGTTGCTTTTAGGCTCCCCGGACGAGAAGCCGAAAAAGGGGGACACGCTGCGCCAGTACCGGGCAGCCATGATTCGGGTAGGGCTGAGCAAAGGGTACAGTAACTATTGACAGTGGCCTTTGCTCGAGAGCGCGGTCGTCGCAGTCGGAAGTGAGGGCTGAGAGGAGGCAGAGGAAGAGTCGAGACCGGGAAGCAATACAGGTCTAGCAGCCTCATTTCTGAGCCGCATGCACGGCCTTGGGTCAATAAGGAAGGCGCAGTGGATGCCACAATGCGTTGTCCATCTTCCAGCGTCATCAACGGCAGGTGCGGCCTCAATTGAGTCGAGTCGATTTCGGACGTCATGGTATCGCCAAAGTAGAACATCGCAATGAAACCAATGCAAGGTGCGCTTGACAAGGCTACCGCTAAGGCGATCAACTAAACGACGCGGTTAGACACAATGGATGGATGCGCGCGCATACCAAAACCGCCATCCCCAATACGAAGGGTATCTCTGGCGCCCGCCTGAGAGCCAACCGAACCGACGACAATAACTCCGGGCACGTCAAGGTCACTTTTATATTCGTTGCAACAAACAGCAAGGTCCTGCCTGCCTCGAGAGACAAAAGCCAGCAAAGCCCTTCTCACACGAGTACTACCTAGGTACCCCGATACTATAAATGAGCGGCGTCACATCCCACGGTACATACGGCGGAGTGGAGGATCAGTAAAAAGGAGATTGCTTTTCCGTGAGGAAAAAAATGATATCTTTCTCGCTGCAGATAATTATGAATATGAGAGAGGCGGGAATTTGTGACCAAAAACAAGTCTCGAGAACATGACAGAGACGACAAAAGACGGAGTAGTAAGCCACGCGGGACATCTCCATCTGTAAAGTATGAATAAAGTAATAGCGGATGCTAGTAGTAGTGATGTTGGGCGTTGACCCTGGTTGTCGATAGTGACGGCGGGGCTTAAATATGCGGAGCCTGCGGCGTGACCGAGCACGGCCCGTCCGGGTCCGAGGCTTCGATGGTGTAGGTGAGAACGGTGTGGTCCATGTAGTGCAGCATCAGGCGCCAGCGGCGGACGGGATCGGCCATGAAGGGCTGGTTGTGGCGGCGGCGCTCTCCACGGCCGGGAGGGAACAGCCTGAGGCCGCGAGCTCCGGGCTGCGGCACCTGCGACACGGACATGCCCACCATCCAGAGGTGCGGCCGCACCTTGCGGTCCTCCTCCCTGGTGCGCGGGAGCAGCCACTCGACCCGGAAGCCGTGCCGGACCTGCTGCCAGCCCCTGCGCGCCTTAGTCAACCGCAGGAGCGCCACGCGGCCGCACGTGGACCCGACCACGACGAGGTTCAGCTCCGGGATGCAGTGCTTCATGCACATGCGGTTGGAGTAGGCCATGTCCCAGGGCTCCTTGACCTTGTCCGGGTTGTGCGGCACCAGCAAGCGCCGGCACATGACGCTGGCCTTGCTAGGGTCGAGACAGAACAGCTCGACGTCCTCCTCGCCCATACGCAGCAGTGCGTACCTGCGGGCGATCTGAGGCGGTGGCGGCTTGTACTTGATGTCCCACATCATCCTGTCGTACAGGTGCTTCCGGATGCCGTTGCTGTACAGGATACCGTGCAGGAACTTGACGGGGGCCATCGTTTCGTGACGGAAGACAAGCCCGAGGCTGGGCACAATCGTCAGAGGCTCGTGAAGGCCCGCACCGTTGACGCCGAGGGCTGCGGTTGGCATTTTTGGCCGGCGTTCGTCCTTCTCGGCGCGGCCGAGCCGCTCCCAGCGCTTCAGCGCCTCGTCGGATTCGGCGTATCTCTGGCATCCTCGATCGTCATCGTTCTGGCTTGCCGTCTCACCAGCAGGCGTACACCGGAAAAGCGCTCCGATATTAACGGGGGCGGGCGGGCCGTGAGGCCGATGTCTGCCGAAGTGGAACCTATCCAGTTCAACGCCGGCAGTGGGATTCTCAGGGACGAGTTTGGCACTGCGGCTGATGTCTAGAAGCAGCCCGGTGGGCGCGTTCCTGCATCCGTCAATATTACTAACGGGCGCTCCCAGAAACTCCTCGGCCGTCTGCGCCGCCCTGAAGAAGGAATCCGGCAACACCATCACTCCCCAGCTGCATCTGTGGTTCTGGTTCAACATGGGGACTTGGGTGATGCTCGCGCCCATGTTCCAGATCGAATGCATCCAGCAGGAGCCGGTGATGTCGACCGCGACAACTTTGTCGGCCTCGCCGTACTCGTCATTGAGGAAGTCAATGCTGGGGATGTTGGCCCCATTCCGGCCCGGCTGCGTCAGGATGATCCTCCAATCCCGGGTCCGATGCCTCAGGTGCCTCTGGAGGGCGTTGGCCGTGAGGCCTGCCGACGCCAAGAGCGGCGAGCGGTCCTCCATCGGGGACATGTCGTAATCCAGAAACGTCGTGGTGGTTTGGGGTGCCCCCGGCTCGACGGACGAGTCGCCAGGCCCCCTAAGAGAGAAGGCAAAAACGGTGATCTCCAGAAGATTGCAGCTGACGGCCAGCAGGCGCGACTTCTTGTGCAAAGCAAGACCCCAGGCCGACGCCCCGACGGCGGCGTGGAAGAACTCCCGCGGAGGCCGCGGCGTCGACATCCACCCCTTGTGCCTCCGTGCCGAGTTCTCGATCATGGCCGCTATCGTGTGCGTGTAGTATCCCACGACGTCTCCGTCGTCGTAGGCCGCCACGACGACCTCGAGGTCGCCCAGGTCGCCGACTATCATGTTGTTGATCTCATGACCCGAGCCTTGGTCGATGTGGCCCGGACACATGGCGGCGACCCGGGACGGCGGGGGTTGGAGCACGAGGAGCCCGCCGTCCTTAACGACCTGAGGCGGGTTTTGGGGTTCGAAGACGTGTATCCTGCCCTTGTAGGCGACGAAGTAGAGCTTATCGCCGCGGAAGACTTTGACATCAACACGGGTGCTTTGGCCGGACGTGCGCATCTGTAAGGATAGAGGATAGAGGGGTGCCCGAATACAGACCAGAAAAAAAAGGAGTCAGACTCACATTGTAATGCTGAGAGAGGACGGCCAAGTTCATCCGCTGGCGGCCAAACTGGAGCAACTCGTGGGCCGGGGCCGGGGCGGACGGGGCGCTCTCGGCGATGCTATCGGCGTCGTCGGACCCGTCGTCCAGCGCATCGCCGGCGCCGGCGCCGGCGGCGACGTCGGCGGGCTGCGGCGTGACGCTCTCGTCCTCGCTGTCCGTGTCGTCAAAGTCGTCGTCGGCGAGGTTGGGGTTCTGGCCGTCCTCGAGGATCTTGGCGCGGATCTCGCGCTCGACGCCCGGGCGGCAAAAGCGGTTCGCCGGCGTCTGGACGCCCACGACGGGGCTGACAAAGACGACGCCGCTGCGGCCGGCGGCGGCGGGGTCGTCCCCGGGCGGCGGCGGCGGCGGCACGGCTGCTGGCTCTTCCATTTCGGTCTATCGCAGCAGCGAGTCTGCGGTGATGTCGGGTGCAGCAGCAGCAGCGAAATGGAAAGACTCATTGCAACATTGCCACATTGGCACGCCACGGCCACCCCCTCTCGTTTGAACTGCAACCGGAACAGAGCCGCCAAAAAAAAGCTGGATGGATGGATGGTGGGGTTTGTGTGCTGCTCAACGGGAAGGCAAACGGAAGGATCAAAACGCTTGCGAGCTTTTTTTTTTTTTTTTTTTTTTTTTTTTTTTTTTTTTTTTCTTTTTTTTTTTTTTTTTTTTTTTTTTTTTTTTTTTTTTNTTTTTTTTTCTTTCTTTCTTTCTTTCTTTCTTTCTTTCTTTCTTTCTTTCTTTCTTTCTTTCTTTTTGGCTTTGTCCGCCCCGTCGGAGCGGCACCCGCCAGTTGGGCAGTGACGCGGGCACGCAGCAGCACAGGGCCTTTAGGTTGAACTCAAACGAGCGGACGGACCAAATAGGGTAGAAGCGGGCAGGCAAGGCGGACGGACGGTCGACCGCGCCGGTATGCGGGGCAATGGTCAAAAATGGCTTGTGGATTTCAGCGGTCGACCGACTCGCACGCCGACCTCAACTTGTAGGGCAACCGTGACTGGCGCTGCGCCGCTGCTTCGTGCTTGTTATTTCAATGGTTGGCTCCTCTTCGCTCCTGGTTGCTTCCGTCATTCTTGTGTTGTGTACCGCACCTATGTTTTAAGATTTGAATCTCACCGTGCCGCTCACTATTGGTGAGCACAGACGTGGGCCTCGGCAAGTGCGAAGGAAGGGAGGCCAAAGAGAAATCCTTGGTAAGCGGGCGGACAGTCAGGTACCATCGCCGCAGAAAAGATCGAATCAACATGATTTCCATCTTTGTCTACTAAACTTCAGACCCAAAACAAATCGTGCATCCAAAGCCAGAGCTTAGGGTATAGCCGCACCAAGTGCGTATATTGGATGGAGAAACTCCCAGAATGCAAGAAAGGAAACAGAGAATGGAAACAAACTTGAATCTCCTCCGCCGTATATGTGTATATATCATTCTCGTATATTCGTCATCAAATGTCCTTCCATGGGCTTTTTTGTCCTTTTTATGCCCTCATGAGCTCGACCATGTCCTTCATCCTGTAATCCAGTACCGGGGTGACCCAGTCGTCCTCGACCAGGCTGTAGGTCTCCTTACCGTTGTCCTTTGGCTTGCGCGGGTTGATGGCCCAGTAGCCAAAGTCGGCGTCGATGGCTTTGAGGTAGCGCATCAGGTTCTGCCAGTAGTTGACGTCGCCGGCGCCGGGCAGGTGCGGGGCGCCAAACTCGCCGACCCAGACGGGGGCCACGTCGCGCTCGACCAGGTAGGCCCAGTTCTCGCGCATGGACCGGACAAAGGACGCGTACGGGCGCTGGGAGAAGCGGCCCTCGGACGAGCCCCAGCCGGACCAGGCGTAGACGTGGGCCGAGTAGACGACGCGGTCGTCGACGTCGAGGCGGACGGGCCGGCGCTCGACACCGCGCAGGTCGTTGCCCGACTCGGTGCCGCCGACGACGACGAGCCAGTCGCGGTTCATGCGTAGCAGCCGGTTGCCGCACCGCTCGGCGGCCGACGCCCAGCGCTCCCACGGCATGGTGCCCCAGAGCCCACGCACCTCGTTGCGCAGGTCGGCGCCGACGACGCGCGGGTTGTCGACGAAGCGCTCCATGACCGTCTCCCAGTGGCGGATCCAGTCCTCCTCGGTCTGTGACACGCGGCAGATGGGGCCTAGGTGGTCGTTGGCCCAGCCGGCGTCGCACGGGTCGGCGCCGCAGCACCAGGTGGCCGTGGTGATGTGGTTGTTGACGATGACGGCGATGCCCGCGTCCGTCAGCGACGTCACCACGGCCTCGAACACGTCGAGCGCCCGCATCCCGATCAGGTCCTGGTTCGCGGCCAGCAGGTGCGGGAGCACCGTCGGGTTCGTCATGACCATCTCGTCCGAGTAGGGAAGCCGCACCGAGTTGAAGCCCAGCACGCGGATGGTCTGGGCGATGACGTCGCGGTGCTGCACGTCGAGCCCGCCGGGGATGAAGAGCTCGTCGCTGCCGCCGTACCAATTGACCGACGAGAGCTTGAAGCGCCGGCCCTCGCGGTCCACGACGTCGCGGCCCCGTGCCCGCAGCGGCAGCGAGTACGTGTCGATAAAGCTGTTGGCGATGGGCGCCGGCAGCGGGCGTTGGGCGAAGAGCTGCGACGCCAGGTCCGGCTGCCACGGCACGCCCAGCGCCGCCTCCGCCCTCCACATGTAGTGGAAGAAGCCGCCCAGCAGCAGCATGCTGATGAGCAAAAACATTGTTCTGGAGTAATGCAACGGCCTGCGTGTGTGTGTCTTGTCTATTTTTCTGTCTCAATGTTTCCCTTCTTCCTGTCTCAATGTTTCCCTTCTTCCTGTCTTGTCTCCCGGCCGGGTCGGTCGGCGTCGATCTCAAGCAAGCGGAGTGCGGATTTGAGGAGAGGGAGGCGGGGCGGGCACGGTCGGACCAGCGATATCGGGCATCCGAGAGAGTCCGTCGGTCCGTAGCTCAGGTCGGCGCCATATCCAGCACGAGCGCGCGTCGAGGGGTCGGCCAGCAACGTGAGGCGAGGCAAGCTTAGCAGGAGCGGGTTATCCGGGGACACGCCGGCCCAAATGTGCCGATGTCAATGATTCAGGGAAAAAAAAAAAGAAAAAAAAAAGAGGCCGGGCAGCGCCTGCTGGGATTGAAACTACAGAGGGATGACTCGCACAGGGTGATGAGCTCGTGTGGCTTGGTTTCTCCAAGGAGGCTGGCTCCCTTACTTTTTGCTTTTGCGGTGCCTCGTGCGGACTTTCGTTTTGCAAAAAGGAACATGACGCCCGGACAGAGGTTGGGATCCGGTCACACGAATTGGTCAGCACCACCAGCACTCAGTCATTTACTGCATTCGAGGCCTGCAGCAATGCCTGCCCCCAGCCCTTGCGCTGCTTTGGGCTTCCGCAGACGCCACCGCAACGCTCACGTCACCCTTTCGATTCGGGGCACTGAGATAGCCTTTTTTTTTTTTTTTTTTTTTTTTTTTTTTTTTGGTGAGTTGGCTATCGGACAGTGAAACCAGGCGGCCGGATCCCGGACCCAAACGCCCACGTCGAAAGGGCGTACCTGGGAACTGTGCGCTTCACCATCCTCCATGTGGCGCCGCTTCGTTTCCATCCATGTGGTCCATGTTCCACGCACGCACAGACCCTGCAGAGCCGGCTGTTCCCTCCCCACCATCACCATACTACCCCAGCCTGCAATAACACGACGTAATGGGGGGTGTGTGGCAGGAGGCGCAAGCTGTGCGGCTGGGCTAGTGTACCAATATCTTCATTTCACGACGCAGATCAATCAAAGGACACGCGGCGCTCAGACCTGTCATCTAGACTCAGCTGGGGCCAGTTCCTTGCGGGTTCATTTGCCATGTTCACCATTATTCATATTTGATATCCCGCCAAAATGTCACAAACGAGGCTGAGGACAGTGTTAAATGACAAATGATCGGAGAGGTACATGTGTATCTACATTGCAATGTGTAGGAGTCTAGGTCATCTCCCGACCATGATCCAGTAAATTGTGTGCCGTCTAGATCCCGTCTGTGCAGCTTGCACCCAATTAGGCACGCGGCCATGTTGCCGTCTCGTAACAGCGTTGTAGTACAATGAGTGAAAAAAATAAAAACAAAAGGAGACAGATCCAGGTATCTCCATCGTGTCAAACACAGACCTTCGCCTGGTCTGCGTAACAAGCGCCGCCAGCTTTTTCCTCCATGCGCCAAACGCTGCACCAATAAAAAAAAATAAAAAAAAAATAAAGATAGTGTTAACCATGTGAAGAAGGAAAATAAAAAATACAAATACTAGCAAGCTCCTTTTGCTGCGCGTCCCGAGGCATCGTATCGTGCATGAGCTTCATCCCGAGTCGGTGCCGGCGCTGGCCCGATTCGTCCTGTGACCTCCGTGATTGTCCTGGCTCCGGGAAGACAGGGTCGTCTGTGAAAGATGTCGTCCGTGAGGAGAGAATTGTCTCTTCACTCATGTTTTTTTGTTCGTTTTTTCTTTTCTTTTCTCTTTTTCCGTCTCCTTCTCCAAGATGCATGCATCTTGGATCAGAGCATTATACCCATTCATATCCTGTTCATACCCAGTGGGTTCATGTTCATATCGTTGTCATCCCTCTGCCCGCTCCGAGAGCCGGCGTATATCTCGCTGTTGTCCCATCTGACCACCTGCGGTGGAGCTTTTGGTTTTGAGAAGGAACGCGTCGGCGCGTGATACCTCGCAGTCTGCCCAAAGTAGTCGGGCGTCCGTCGCCCGCTGGGCGGGGGACTCGTCGGGGTCATCGTTGGGGTCATCGTCGGGGTCATCGCTTTAGAGTATGGCGAGATCGGAGTGGGCCCTGCGGAGGGTGTTACTGCGTCGTCCACCATAGTCTTGCCCGAATCCCGTGATAGCATCTCGTACGAACGTCTTTGGTTTTTGAAATCGTCCGCCACCCGAGCATCGACCGAGACGAACTCGGCCTTCTGGTGGGGGCAGAACAGGGACGTGAAGAAATCCTTCCACCCTGTGATCATTGACCATCTCCCGAGCAGGACCACGAGCCAAATACCGTTCATCTGCATCTTGGGCGTCAGCGTACACGCCCCATCTGTGCGCACACGGATCGAGCAAATAAACGCTTGTTGGGGGATGTGGTTCAAACTTACCGCCAAGAGGAGAAGCACGGCACCAACGGTAGCTTGGTTGATGACGAGCTTGCTGGCCTTGTCCAGGCACTTGTTCTTGTCGCCGCCAGCAAGCGCAAGGCACGTGACCCATGGGGTAGCCAAGCCCTCGTCCGTCTTGATCCTCTCCAGAGTGTTGTCTTGAAAGACATAGACGATGGAGAAGAACACAACGTCGGCGATGATGATGAGCACGATGGTGATGCCCCTCCACTGAAGCTGGATAACCCGTCGGACTCGTCGGTAGGCCTGCCTGGGCGTCATGGTCTGGATGCTTCGATTGGACGACGGAAGATTGGAACCCTCGGTCGAGGCGCTGTTGTCGTTGAGCGAGGCGAGGTACACCTTGATGCAGTAGACAAAGGTGGCCAGCTGGATAATGATGGTGAAGCCGGAGAAGATGAGCAGCGGGATCCACAGCACAGCCAGGCTGTTCTGGTGGTTGATATGACACGTCTGTCCGAAGCGGAACGACACTCCGCTCATAGTCAACGCCAGGATGATGCCGAGGAGGGGGATGCCCCAGCCGGCGGCCTGGGCAAACCACATGAAGGTCTTGCCGACCACGACCTGCCAGCAGATCTGGAGGTGCAGCGAGAGGGCACGCAGGAAAATCCACATGACTCCAGCCCATCCTCCAAGGATAAGCATGGTTCCGGATGCGGCACATGCCTGGTTCGACGTCATGTCGTTGGGCGTGATCCTATCGGCGCACTGTTCCGGCTGCGCAGCGAGGGGAACCACGAAACCCAGCTAAGAAAAAAAAAAAGGCCGAGAGGGTCAGTTGAGCTTCACAAGAGACTACCTGTTTGCGAAACTTACATTCATAAACATGACTGCTATGGTCAAGCAGATGCTCAGGTAATGCCTGTGCGTCTTCTCGACCGGTAGGCAAAACCATGACAGCAGCAAGAATACGCACAGAGCTGCTGATATGACTGCGACAATCTCGGCGGCCAGACCGATGGTGTTGAAGGTCTCAGGGTACACCCAGTCCGTCATGGGACAGGGGAGGCAGCATGTCAAGTTGCCGATATCTGAGCATAGCCTGCCCTTGAGGACTAGTATTTTGGTTGGTTCTTGCTGTCAGCGAAATGCTGCCGACTGACTGGCTTCCGCCGCGGGGGAAAGCAGACACCACATACAGCCATATGAGCCGTGATAGTCGGCGGCGTCAACAAAAGGCTTCGGGCAAAACGGGAGGTTTATTCCATTTAGCGACATGGTTGCGGTATTTTGAAGAAGCCCGCCAGCACGAGTGCGGTGTGGCTGGCGTATCGTCTTTCGGTTTTGTTTCGCTCGGTGCGGGATCGGGTGGCTACAGGCTCGAGTGTTATATGCCCCGTCAAGCCGCGGGACGAGGATGAGGTCAGACAGGTGCCACCAGCCTGTATGTACCTTGGCTGGTGGGATGCACAAGTCGGGGAGGACGGGGTCGGACCGCGTCGAGGGGCTGACGTCGGGCGTCAGCGACACATCGAGCCTTTGTATGTATGGTCGTTCGGGTCCCACAAGAGAAATCGGAGAACAAGGAACAAGCTAGAGAGAGGGAGGGAGCGACTGGAGCCTGGGAGGGAGGGACTGGAGCCTGTGGCGCAGGGAAAGGAAAACACGGTATTTAGATATTAAGTTATGCGGGTATCCGCCCGGGCACGTTCCCCTGCGGGGATATATCGAAGCGAACAAGAGAGTGGCGCGCTCAAGGCAATGACGGGCGGCGGCGAAGGGACAGAGAAGGAAACGGTCAAGCAAAACGATCGAGAATGGAGGCCCCGGCTTCGCGAGGGGGGGAGGTGGGAGGAGCACGAGATATGTACGGACTGTACTACTACGCACACGAACGAGACTAGGTAGAGCCGGGAGTCTGGATTTCAGCGGGCTCCTTGAGGGACTCCATAAGGCACGGCTCATGGTGTAGGGGGTGGGGTGTGGATGAGAGGGTGAGGAGACCAGGAAAGGGTGCGAGGCGCCAGGGGTGTACTGTTGTCGCTCGACAAACTTGTCCACGACCCACGCCTCTGCGGGCGGGGCACAACAGAGCCCTTGGATGGATGGCCAAGAACGGAGGGCCCAGTCAGGAACGAGGCGCGTTGGATTGCCGGGGAGTGCCCAGCTCCAATGGGGCCTGGAGCCCTCTTCTGACCAGCCTTTCTCCCATCTCATTGGGGAGGAGGAGCAAAGCACAGCACAGCTGTGCTAGGTAGAGACCGTGGGTCACTGTTATCGCACGTGGGTGGGTGCATGTTGGCCGTGCGCCCTCGGCCTGTCGTTGGTAGCGGAAAGCCGTCATCCGTTTTGGCGGCCGCTGCCATTGAGTTGCTTCTCCTGGTTAGGTAGGTACCTATTTTCTTTTTTCATCTTTTCTTTCGTTTCTTTTTTGCTCCTCCGCCTACCTGCAAGCCTCCCCGCTGTCGTTGGTTAGTTCATCTCGTCTCCGCCCTCGGCCAAACTGGAAAGGCGCAGCTGCAGGTATCGCACGAGAATCTTTATGGGACGCTTTCTCCTCATTGGCCAACCTATCGCCAGGAAAGGCCAGGGGTCCCGCCGTGGCTCTGGGTGGTGGGTCACACTTTCTCCGTGATCCACTCGCGCCGACCATCTTTTTTCGGCCCTTGCTGACAACGATGGAACCATGGTTGCGAGGGGCTGGGGGTGAGGGGCGAAGAAAAAGAGAAAAAAACTCAACCGGTGGGGCCAGTCAGGTGCCAGGAACAGGGGATCACACATGGAGGTGCTAGATTAGCGACAGGGGTGCGGCACCGCGGCGGGTTGACCGAGAAAGAAGAGCCTAGGCAGAAGTGGGCAATTTTGAGATTTGCCCGCCGCCCGTCGACTGACCAATTCAATGGCTCGTCATGGGAACTGCTGGGGACATGGTCCGGTTCGCATTTGGGAAGGCTCCAATGGGGAGAAAGATGGCCCTAGCAGCGGCTATCCTGAACGCCATGTCGTGTCGTATGTAGTGCTGGTAGGTCGCTGGGCTAGATTGCCTGCTCTCCATGCGGGGCAGTTTCACGCTTCACGCTTCCGGCACTCGGTATGGTTGGTGCGCGCATCTGGGCAGACGGGCTCTCTGTCCGGCTGTTGTTGCTGTGACTAATTTGCTGCACCCTCGGTCAAACGGTCTGGCTGGCCAGGTTGGAGCGCCCGTTGTGATGAGCTAGCTCCTCATATCTTGGCCTCAACAGCCGCCAGAGCTTGTAGCCCAAAACACTGGTGGGATGGCATGACTGCCTGGACATTACGACAAGTTCTCTGATATACCCGTGCGTGACCGGCTCTGCTCTGTTCGCGTGTGGCGGGCGAAACGCCGACTTGCACGGAAAATCTCCTTTCCAGCTTCACCTGCGATGGAGTACCCAAGTCTATGTGGTGCGTGGAACAAATGAGATGGAATCAAGATTCAAGACTAAATAAATATGCATGGTTTTCAGCCACTCGGGTAGGTTTGTCACAAATCGATCTGGAACATGCAGACGGCTACTGCATACATACTGGCCAGCTACCAAGGTACTACCTATCAATGCCACGCGCCCGTATCCGCTGCATACCACACACACTCCCAAATGCGAGCTGGAAGGCATCTATGGCCCCAGCCTAGTGGACGCTCCTCCGGCGGCCGAGGTCGCCGTGAGACTTGCAAGTTCACATTGAACTCAATGCCGGTCCGCATCACGCATGGTTTCGTCATCGGCCCGCAAATTGACAGGCAGTCAGTTAATGCTCTGGGAATGTCCCTGGACTCCGCGGTGCCGTGGAGAGGGTGCCTTGTTAGGGTGTGAACTGGACGGCGCGCCCGTTAGTGGCTTGCGCTGGTCGTGAACACAGCGACGTTGTTTCGTTTCTCGGCACCGCGGCTTGCCTAAGCACATCCAGGTAGGGTCTAGTTAGCGGCTTCGGAGGAGAGGGCAACGATCACAAGGCGCGGGAGGACCGGGGGCCATGGACCATAGCGGTGTGTCTGAATCGCCATAGTTTTCGTGCGACGGCTAACCAATTTGGTCCGACGGCCTATCACACCGTGCCGCTGGGACGCCGCCGATCCCGTCACCTGCCAATGGGAGCTTTATTGGCCTTACGGGATGGCGGCGGCTTTGCGGCAACACCGCCCCCCTGCTATGTTCGTGTGCTGGCAGCCACCGGTTTTTTTTTGGCGGCCCCGACTCAACGACCAGGCAGGCTTCTGCTTTCTGTTGAGGTCCCGACTCCTGACCACAGCAGCAGCGCACCGGGGCAGACCGGCTGTTGTGCGCTGCTGGACAGGCCGCCTCAACTGGCACAAATGTCGGAGTCACGGAGCTGCCCGACCAGCCGAGCCACATGAACACAGCGGTGTTACCAGCCATGCAAAGTCCCCTCAACCCCTGTCCAAAGCTAATATCCAAGTTTTTTTTTTTTTTTCTTTTTACTACGCGACCTCGTGGGGATGGTGAGCATGACCGCAGAGCGCAACAATACCTCCGGCAATGTACTAGTACGTACCGGGCCCCTACCTAGCTCGCATGGCGTGCCCTAAGCGGAGGCGGGCTCGCAAATCGGGCACGACATCTGCTCATTTCGTTCATGCGCGTCGAAGGGGCTCTGATAATTGGAAATTGGAAAATCCGACCAACGCAACAACAAATAAACCAAGCTATGGGAAATGTGCAAATGCGCATTCTAATGCAAGAGTGGATGGGCCGGCCGTGCACCTGAATCTTTGTCGGGTCGGCATCAGCCATCATGTCAAGAAGCCGCACGTCAATTTAACTGATTCAGAGGCGTTCACGATCAGGGACGTTTTGCAGGGACCCCGGTTTGCTCTTGCATGCTGGTCGGTCATCCTAGGCTCGTTTAAACTAAATATCCCGAAACCAATAGTCGACCCCCCGGATCATCGCGAGACGTTCCCGGGAACTGTAAGAGAGGGCTGTCATGCAAAGTTCATCTCCAATAATCGACAATCAACCCCGCCGTCACAAATCAAGTGTGTGGATTTCCGCGGCAGCCGGGGCTTGCAAAGCACAAACCGGAAGCCATCCACGTGATTGCCCATGGTTCATATACCATACCTAGGTGCCTCCATGAAAGTTTATTGGCGCTTTTAGCGAGCTGATCTGATGCGAAATGTCTCGGCACGGAGGTGGCAGCCATGGTATCCAAGCCGCCCGACCAGTCTTTTTCCACCTTCCGCTTGCGGGAGCGAACGGGAACAAGCTGACTGTACCCGCCTGCAGCCAGCCGAGACAGCGAGATCTCGGGGGTTGGGGGAGGAGCTAGGTGTGGTCTAACCCTATCGACAGACCAGACAGCCAGACAGGACGCCCCTACCGCCAATATTATGCGCTGCTCAGCCTAGTCGATTATGCAAGTCATCCATCTCCACCCATCCTGCCTGCGTTCCCGTTTTGCTCCTCCCGGTGCCATCATTTGCTTAGTTCGGGATTGCCAGAAAGCAAGAAGGGTGTCCTCGTTATTATTCCACGACGTTGAAACAGCAGAATGATGGAGAAGGGCTTGCTAGTGTAAACGTAAACCATGAAAGCCACGCCAGGGAAAATAGGAAAAAGGAAAACGCCCCTCGCTCGGACAAGGGTGGAGGATGCCACACTCCGCGTGCGCCTTCATCACATCGGTTGGATTGCGCCGCTCGGCTACCTAGAGCCGTTGCGTGCACGTAATCATCTCGGTAAGGAAACGCCACGAAAGGAAAGCACGGGTTCCTGCGGATCGCCCGATGCAGACCTGAGGCGTTGGTTCGATAAAGGATTTTGCTTTTGTTCTTCTTTCTTTCTTTTCTCTCGTCCCTCTTTCATCTTTTTATACCGCTGCTGCTGGCTGGTGGCGCAGCCGCGTCAACCGCTTGCGCCGCACGAAGGATTCTGCCTCGGTAGGGGAAGCCCGGTGAGGTCTTGTTTTTATTTATTTCTTTTTTCTTTCTTTTACTTCTGGAAGCATTTTGATGGCCGACAATATCGGATGGATAAGCCGCAGAAGGATTTTGCAGAGATTGATTGATGGCTCGGACTTTCTCCATGTGACGACAGGGCGAAGAATATATTAACTGACCACCAACAGCGCACCTTTTTTGCTTTCCCTGAGTGATACGTTGATACACCTGTGCCATACCTGGACATCATCCCCAGACCGAGCCCCCTTATTTGCCTGCTTTGCGAGGCGAGGACGTGGGAACCCAGTCGGGCGGGCAGGGCTGTGACGCAGCTCTCTTTTGAACTCGTCAACCTCCTCGACTTGTGGTTCCTAGGCAGTTAGGGGTGGCCCTGCTACCCTAGTGCTTGCCCCTGTTTTGACCTGGTCGATCGCTGGCTTTCTCGGCGAAAGCGCCGGGTCACCAGCAAACATCAGCATCCTTGTCGGCATTATCTCTCCTCTCTTTTTTTTTCTTTGCTTTTTTCTTTCCTTTTTCTTCCAGCTCTCGTTTTAGCTTCGCCTCTCACGATCTCGTCATCCGCTTTTCTTTCTTTTTTCTTCTTTTCATTTATCCTCCGCTCGCGTAGGTCGGCAAAGGCTCTTTTTGGTCATTTTACCGAGCCCCAGAAGGGCTGCAGGTCCCGTTCTTTTTGTTTTGTTTTTTGCCCCTCCTCGATTCCTTCCGCCGCGGAGGACAGGCAAACTCCATGCTGTCATCCCTTTGTCAGCAAAGACAAAAAAAAAAAAAAAAAAAAAAAAAAAANGACTTGAGGGGACGGGGAGACGTGCCGGGCCCGTGTCGCCTCCACCTTGTGCTCAATCCGAGGCTGACCTCCCGTTGGGCCGAGCGGCCTGTCCTCGGCCCACCCAGGCTGCGACTGTATGTACTGTAGAACACTCCGTAGCCAGTCCAATCTCAGGGCCTCAGAGCTCGTGTTTTCGGGCGTACCACCCGGTGGGCCACCTGCCTGCCCCCAGTGTATAGCCTTCTCCAACTGAGGTTACATGCGACGGCACCTGTTGAGACCCGTGAAGGTGCCCTAGTGCGGTCATGCTCCGCAAAAAGGGGGCAAGACGAACGTGAGGCCGATGCACTGCGACCGTGACAGAAGCGTCTTGTGCGGTCGCATCTCACCCCAAGGGCTCCTCCTCGTCCGGAGGTCCACCGTTCCACCAGTGATCCCAACGGATTGTTTGGTTCGGAGCTCTTTCCAGCGTGGAGTTTTTTCTTTAGCGACCCAAGAAAACTGAGAAAACTCTACATAAACCTTGAGGGGAAGGAGGGGGTTTTTCGGAGTCTTTCCCTCCTGGTACATACTATAAGAAGGGGCCCGCCGGATCGTTTGGGCGCTCATCCCTCAACGAGGGCGCGCATGGACTCAGTGGAGAGCGGCTTGTTTGAGAAAATAACGATAAAAAAATAAGGAGGGCGGGAAATGGTCCGTGAGGAGGACAAAGCTTTCTAGCCATGCCATGCCATGCCGCTGGAAACGTCGCAACGTCGCTAGGTGGCGGGGCGTTGTATGTTGGTGCTTTTTTGCATGATGGTTTTGATCGTACCGCGAGATATCAGGGTCATGCAGGAATCGGTGGGGTCTGGGTGAGTTGATGGTGGCATGCACGAACGAGAAAAAAAAAAAAAAAAAAAAAAAAAAGGGCATGCTACAGAGTACAGTATCACTAGTGTACAGTTTGTAATGCGCGGACTAGGGTGTTCGAACATTTGGAGTTGCTGAAGGTGGTTCTCTCTAGAAGGGAAAGGAAACCGTTACAATATGTGCAGCGCTAACAAAGGAGTCTGTCGATCTATTTCCACGTTGATTCTCGTCACCAGTGGGCTCTCCCACACAACTGGGTCGGCTAGGGATAACAACCTTTAGCTGACCGTCTCGGTAGCGAGTGACTGCGCCGTGCCTCAAATTTGTCTGACCCTCGTCCTCGGCGGCGGCTTCCGGGACCGGATCCCGAAGTGGCACCCTCCCTCCTCGGACGGGCGTCCGATGTCGTGATGAACTCGCCTCACCACCAGTCTCTCGCTTCTTTTTAGTCGCTTGGCGTTCTCCCTGGCTCGCCCCACCGATTCCTGCAGAGAAGACCACAGACCGGACAGAAGTCCTGCTCTCGCAGGGCCAACAACACTAGCAGTAGAGTGAGACTTCCCCGGCTCCACCACCACCCTGCTTCAGAGCCCGACTCCCCCCTCAAATTACGACGGACGGGCCGATATGAGCGCTGTGGCAGGTACATAAGATCGGGTTGCGTGCATCCACTTCAAACAGGGCCAGGAGTGTTGTTGGATGGATACTAGACTGGAATACCACAAACCTGCAACATGTGTGCGGACGGGGAGCGTTCTCGCTGGGCATGTGCCTTTTCCGCGCGGCCCGCCCGCGTGCGCGGCTCCTAGCCTCCCCATACCATCACCCCACTGACGGCAGGCGCTCGGGAAATGCCTGTTCTTTTTGTCAACCTGAGAAACATTTTGACGTGGGAATCTCCGACGACGGTGCTGATCACTGTCGAGTTTGAGCTTTTTGCTTTTTCTTTGGCTGGTTTCTATTTATTTTCCTTTCTTTAACTTTTTTTTTTTCACATCCCTGCTTTTATGACTGGTCTCTTCGCTTCGTTGGTGGAACTCAAGCCAAGATCTTCCCTCCCCTTCCCCTTCCCCTTCAACCACCTGACTGTGTAACATTCTCCCCTCCTCCCCCCTGCTAAAAGCACGAAGCTGAAAAGAGAGAAGGAAGAAACAAAAAAAAAAAAAAAAAGGCCCGCAAGCCCTGCCGTTTGCACCCGCATCGGCAAAGCTAACGAGATGTGGAATGTTCCTCCGGGGGACTCCACTCAACTCCGTACGTCCTGTACTGTACATAGAAATTCTCTCACCGGCCCGGTTGGAAACTTTCTGGGCAGGTTTAGGCAGATGGCCCATGCCTGCCACGCTGTGGGGAAGAGGCTGGCGCGCTCCCCCTGCTTCAGTATGTACCGCTGTTGCTTGCCGGCCTCTATGTAACCATCGTCAGCGGAGCCGCCTGGATGCTACTCAGCTATGGTCCGAGCTGGCGGCGGTTTTTTTAAGCTTGCTAGTGTACTTTGACGGGTGGGGAGAGAGTCAGGCAGCATTGCAATATAGTGGGCTGTTGATATTGCGGCTGGCCTGGCGGATGCGGACGGGGGACACTAACATATTGCATCAAGTCGGCGCTAAATTGCAATGGGATCGTGACGACCTTGGCATCCTGCGGCCGGGCTGTTCCAGCGCAGAGGATGCACCAGTTTTCGTAGTGTGCCAAGTTCCCATTTGACAGCAACTTTGTCTTCATCTGTCCCGTGGTTTGATGCGGAAAGGCATACCAGGATCACCTCCAGCCGTAGTTTCGCCGCTCACCGTCCCGTGGGGCAGCCGACGATTGTACGGGTAGATCATTGTGCTCTCTGAACAAGCTAGCATCCCCTTGTGAACCTGGATGTGAATCCCCCATGTGTCTCCTCATCTCGGCGAGCTGGTTCCGACGCTAACGAGTCCTGGTTCGGCCCGAGATTTATCTGGGGTTTCTATGTTGACGTCGCGGCTCATGACCACAACCGACACAGTAAATGTTAGGCATCTTTATAGAACACTATGTTGAAAAAGCGGCAAAAATGACGAGATTTGCCTGCTTAATCGTCCCTGTTGGCCTGTACTGTAGCACTACGATCAATCACACGTCCGCACTATCATCCGGGGATCATATAGCGCCCCTGGCGAGAGCGCGGTATACATATCCAGTAGCCCCAATGAACCCGGGGGCCTAAAAGTCCTGCCGGAAAGCGTAGACAAGTCTAGCTGGACGTGGTGCCGCCGCGTCCCGTGTCGTCACTGCTAGATGCCGGGCAGGCCGTTGCGGATCCGTCTAGCCCGCCCCCGAGACCACGGCAAGCTCTATGAGTGTGATGCACAGAGAGCCTTAGGTACACGAACCAGTTGAAATTAGGTTTGCGTTTAGAGGTGCATGTAGTTAGTGGACGGGGCTCCGTGATTGGCGGAACCGAAGCTAGGCGTTCGGACGCCGGTGTCAACCTCGCTGCGGGTGTTGTATGTTGAGTGGTTGGAGCACCACCTAGGGCTGGTTCTGGGAGACTCCGGCGGCGACTAAATCTCGGCCGTTTCCGTCTTTCGAAGAGTGTATATACAGATCACTCGTCGTCCTTGGGTCCATCTGACTAACAAGATACCATGGAAAGGAATGGGTATGGTCTCTTAGAATGCTTCAGTATGATGAGTAAGTAAGTGCCTAGGTACCTAGATATTCGGCTGTGCGTCATGGGCTGCCCGAGTCCAAGATGTCACATCAGATGCCATGGCGGGATTTGTATCGTGTAGTCTGCGTCAAGGCGGAGAGGCCAAAACAAGCAATGTATACTAGACTACTAAAAATCACCATCCAATGGCAGATCGGTCATCACTGTGATAGAGAAAGCCCAACAAAAGAAGCGAGAGATGAGGTGATATAAGAAGTACAAAAGGTCAGCGCCCTGACTGGCCGGCCTCGGTGGACATCGGGAATGCCCGCCAGGTGGTTGGCCATTTTAGTAAAGACGCGGCTCACGCCTTTTCGCGGTCGGATAGAGAAGCCTTGAAAGCCTCTAGCTCTTTCAGCACCTCTCTCAGTGGCGGCCGCTGGGCAGAGGCGTCAACCTGCTTGAGCTTGTCCAGGTCGGCCCCACGGCCCTGTTTGTCCAGGTAGAGGCCGTTCTCCTTGAGCTCGTTCGTCCACCACTTCTTAGCTAGCCGTCGCAGCTCCTGCTGCGATACAACATCGCCACTCTTGAGGACGACTCGGCTGCTGACGCGGGCGATCATGTCGCTCCAAGCCGGCCGTCGACCGGCCGTGCAGCGGTCGATCAGGTCGCGCATCGCGGCTGGGGTCCGATTGTACTCGGGGAACTCGATCTCGGGTTCCCGGCGGTACGACTGCCAAACAGCGCCGCGCTTCGGGGCTGCCATGCCCTCGAACAGACACCAAAGCACGCGCCCGAGCATGTAGACCTCGGCGGCCTCCTGCTGGGCCGGCGTCAGGGCCTTCCAGGCGAGGTTGTACCCGTGGGATGGGTTTTTGTATTCGTGGTTGTAGTACAGGTCCTCCCAATCGGGCACCAGCTGCTTCAGCAGCTCCGCGTAGCCCGTCCGCAGCTCGTCACCAATGGTCGGCTCGGAGTCGTGCCCCGTGAACTCGGACGGGTCGTCACAGGCGAGGATGCGCAAGAACTCGATGTTGTTGACCTCGGGCGACCCAAACTCGCACCAGACGCCGCGCTGCTCAAAGTCAACCATGACGGCGTCGCCAGCCTCGGAGAGTACGACGTTGTCGAGACGGAGGTCTGGGTAGTACGTCTTGGCCTCCTCCCGGATATGGATCAGGGCTGATGTGAGCTGGGTCGCCCACTTCACCTGGTCCGCCAGCCTCAGCTGGCCGTGGATCCTCATGCAGGGTATATGGTCCCGGATGGAGCTGGTCCGATGATAGAAGAGCGTGAAGCCGACGATGCCTGTTTTGTTTCCGAAATTGTTCTGTTTCGTGACGAGATGCAGGGGCCGTGCCACGATGTTCGGATGTGGCGGCATTTTCAGGAGGACCTTAAGCTCATGATATAGATATCTATTTGAGCTCGAGAGGGCCTTGAGGATGAGCAAGCCATCGTGGTTGTCATCGTGGCCGTCAGCACCGCTTCCTGGCCCAGTCGTCTGCCGCACGACGCAGACGCTGTCGTGCAGCTGCGTCACGAACTCGAGATCGACGAGAGAGATGGACGGAGGGAATTCTGCCGGCGGAATATCCCACATGGACGACAGGTCCGAGACGGAGAGCATGCGCAGCTCGAGCTCGTGGTTGGGGTCAGTGCTGATACGGATTTTGGCGACGTCCAGCTCGAGATTTTCAAAGATGATCTTGGTACCAAAGGGTTCCTTGCGAAAGAGGTGGTCGAGCACATTGAGCTTGCCGGCTTCGATGAGGCTCGAGGCCCACAAGTGCAGGGCTCGTACTATGTGTCTCGCAATGCCCAGACGGTTGACCCTGGCGGCATCTTTGGTGTGGAAGGCCCTGTCGAGGTCGAGCAGGGAGCGGAGGATGGGGGAGGTCTTGCCCAGATACTCGGCGACAAAGACGTCTATCCGCAAGGGGGGGATCTTCTCCAGAAAGAGCGGGATGGCATAGTACTGGGTGCCGAGGCCGGCGGACCCGTCGATTCGCCAGAGCGGCGGGCTGGGGAAGTCGAGGCTGTCGATGCGGTTCTTGGGATTAAGCTGGGAGCCGGCCCAGTCCAAGGCGAGATCGGCCTGGTCCCCCGAGCCGACGGGCGGCGTTTCGGATCCTTCCGGAATCGCCTCCTGGGAGAAGGCGGCCGTAGGATGGACAATGGCATGGATTGCCAAGGAGTCCAGGTCCATTTTCGATAGCCGGGCCGTGTCTAGCAGGGAGGATCTGCGTTTTGGCCTGGTGTGTGGGACGATGGAGGAGGGGAGAGAGGGGAGGGATTTGAATGGAGGGGTTACTTTCGCTTCGCTTAGGACCGCACGGCGCACAGCAGGAAAAAAAAGTGAGGGCAAGCGGAAAATCGAAAGGGCGGCCCGCGATACAAAAGAGATCTACAGGGTCTTGCGCCAGCAGTGTATCCTGGTGAAAAACCAGGCGCGGTTTCGAGGTAGATGGATACCAGGCTGCGTCGAAAACTACCTCAGACACATACAGGTATCTGAGCTGGACTGGCCGGGAGGCTGCAGATGATCGTTCCGGGCTACCCTCCGATCGACCCTGTCAGGCAGGTGGGTGCAGGCGCGGAGTGGCAGTGACGATAACAATTGATTTGTAAGATATGGTCGAAGATCACTTGTATAGATGAGGGCTTCAGATCTCAAAGATGGTGCCATCTGGGTTACGAGTGGATGGGTGCCTCTGGGTACAGAGGTATGAAGGAGCGGGACGGGGCGGACGAACTGGAGGAACCTGGGCCGGTGGAAGTCGGGACTGGGCTCGGGACAGAGGCCGTCGGCATGGAGACTCGGGGCCCCTTTAGATCTGGGGGCCAGGAGCCGTAGTATGTCCTCCTCCTCTGCTGAGCCGAGTGCCAAGCTACGACGGTCCGGGAGCCCCGCGATCCGGGGAAGCGTAGCCCAGACCGTACGTCTTGCTTAAAGTGGCTGTCATGACCCAGTCCGCAACAGGAAATTCCCTGCCTGTCACAGACGTCTGAGTCGGGCGGTCGGATGTCGCCGACAGGGAAGGCCATGTAGGTAAATGTGGGGCGGGGTAGACAATGGATCTTGGCTCAGGTACGGATTCTTTCAAGATAGGCGCTCACTGAGCACCTACAGCCGACGGTTTCGTGATACCTGGTACAGGTACGGGTCCTTGGCATCTGCCTCGAGATCGGTTCAATGCTACGCAGCAGCATCAAGGGATTGAGCTCAACTTTGATTGCCGGGCTGGGCGGCGACACAAGCCCGTCATAATGACAGGATTGTGAGCAGGCAGCTCGATCCACGGGTCTGGTTGCCGGGGGGAATGGACGGGAGGGCACTGAGGCCGCAGTGGGGTGGATGCAGACGCTGCTACATTGCGGGTTCGCCTGTCGCGGTTAAGCCCCTCCGGCAAGAGGTCATCCCGCCTTTGCTGTCTCGCATGCGCGAGCCAAAACAAACAAACACCCTAGTGGGAAACAAAAGCGCTACAAGACTGCAAGCGCTCCTGGTTTGCGACGCCGCCGCCGGGCTGGATGATCGTGGTCAACGTTGAGAAGAACAGGGACCGAGCCAGTCAGCCTCATGTGGTGATGACGGAGGCGCGTACAAGCGGGGCACGCAAAAGCAGCCCAATAAGGCATCATGGTCAATGGCCACTTTCGCCAACATCAACGCTAACGTACCAGGTCTATCCTGGCTTCCGAATGCAACTGAATTCAAATCCAGACATCGCCGCCTTCACGCTCCTCCGATCCCAGTGCGGCTGGGGCCCGTTGTTGCGGATAGCATGTATGATGCCGCAGACGGCCTGGGGACCCTAATCCAGCTTTCATGTGCTGATTGTGCGTGGGGAGCTGGGAGGAGACCCTCCCTCGCCTCTTGCTACGGGTTCCATTTCCCTCTCTCTTCCGTCTAGTGCCCAATCGGTCTAGACGCGTCCTCGGAACCTGCCCTCACGTCGTACCATGATCTCTGCCTACGGGAGCCGGCATACTACTCACGGGACCGAGGGCGGTTCTATTGACCACCAGAGGCTCGAGCCGGCCGGTGCCCTTTCAATTCCCGGGTCAGGGAGACGCTTGCCCGGACTCTTCCTGCCGCAGGCTTAACCCCGGGCTCCATCTAAGTATCTAGGTATATGTACCGTGCTTGCGTTGGCAGACATTTAACAGATTGGTTGATATGCTGCCGCCGTTTGCGCCTTTCCGCTGTTTGTGAGGTGGAACAGACCGCGGCCCGGGCAACAGAAGTCGGCGGCCGCCTGGCTTGGGTTACTGTGTGATCCCACGCAACGGCCTCCTCATCTCGGCTGGCAACGCATACCGTTGATTGAATCCATGGGTCGGGCTCGAGAGCAGGCCCGGTAATCCTATTCCGTCTCAAAGATCAAGTATGACCGGAATCACGGGCAGCGCCTCCCTCGGCTACCCCAAGGAAATCCGACCAGCACCCTCCCACCCTCCTCGAAGCCCTCGTCTCGCTCCAACAATCACACCTCACCTACTAGGAGATGATCGTCTGAGGGGTAGGCTGAGGTTTGGTGGAGCACAATAGAGATGTACCACGGATTGCCGTTGTCTCGTGATGGGTCGGCGCTTCGCATCATATGCCGTTGCGCTCTGCCGGGCGGTCGGGTCGGTTACACAAGTGCCAAATCCCCCGCTTCCACAAAGCTGTCCTACCTGGTGAGACGTAGACACGCTGGTGCGAATTTGATCGGGCTGTCGTCGTGTACGGGTGTCGCCGCTGTAGGAGCTGCCATCACGAGAACGCATTGCGGCTTTCGTATAGGCCCTTTAAGCGTGTGTATGTGTGTGTTGTGCTTACCTGCGTCCTGCAGACCGTTCAGGGGTGTCTTCTTTTTTTTTTTTTTTTTTTTGCCCAAGTGGTGGAAAGCTGTAGGCGTGCTGCAAGATCTGCTGTTTTCAGGATGCAGCCGTTGGTCTGCCAAGTCGTCGTGTGTGCTGGCGTGGCGCGGCGCCAAATAAGAAGACCCGAAGCGGCCGATTAGAAATGCGGCTTACCTTGGCGATCCCTCGACTTTCTTTTTCAAAAGTCGGGGAAATGCGTGTGGGGCGAGATATCAGTGACAGACACTAGGGGATGGGATGGGAACGTTGATGGGATGGCAGCTTTTCGGTGGCAGGGATGATAGTGCCGAATGTAGGCGCTTGCTGGGACGGCAGCGAGGGGATACATACACACACGTTGACCCCAAGTTTGGTGTATCGGTCATTTGTGACAGGAAATGATGGCCGCTGCCGAGTCGAGGAGAGGCGAGCCGTCCACCGTGTGAGCCAGCTAGCCATGGTCCTCGACCTTCTCACACGGGAGCAGCCACACGACGACGCAGCCGACCTAGCGCACGCTAGTGCGGCCACCGTTGAAAATAGCTCGGTTGTGCATTGGTCGCCGGATGACTGACAGATGGGTTGGGTGTGTCATGGTCTTGGGTTGGGCTTTCAGACGGGCGCCATTTTACGACTAGGCTTCCTCCGGATGCATCTCATGGTTCCGATATGGCAGCCGTACATATGCCTGGTCGTCAATTGAGACGAATTTAGCTGAAGAAGCAAGGGATGAAAGAACCCATATCATAAAAAGGCCTTGTTAACTGTTGGTAATCATGATCTCTTTTTGATGTGGTCATAGCACGTCGTCGAAATTACGATGTTCGTTTAGGTACATACATGAATCGTTTGAGCGTTAAAAGTTTTTGCACGTGAAGCTGGCAGGCTCCAACGGTCAGGCAGCCGACAAAGCTCATAGGGTAAAACCCAACGTCAAGCTAGCCGACATGGAATAGCAGTTGCACCAGACCACCATCCCTCGCTACCACCTCCATATCTATGTGCGTGTTCCCCGTCAATGCAACACCTCATTGGCCGGCTGACAAAAGCCACGGTCCGCCGACAACCCTCAGCATTTTGTGCACGCCAAGCGGTCAGAGTTTGAACATGGTCTAGACCCCTGTCGCTAGCCGGGAGCCTGACTGCACAGAAGGCCCGGAGATAGGCACGATGGCGCCGATGAGGAGATAAATACAAGGAAAGAAAAGAAACATGATAGCAAACAGCGCACGCAGACAGAGTTTGGCATGGGGTGACTGCCACGTGGAATGGGGTCAAATGATCGATTCTCCTTCCCAGCACAGCATGCTGGCTGCAGGCGAATGTTACACGTCCGTCTTGGGGGAGGGAGACACAAGAGGAAAGGCATCCAGTGGACGTGCGAAAGCCCGGGCTTCTCGGATGGTGGGTGGCCCATTCTGGAGCGAGAGAGGAACAGGGGTCGCACAGGCGGTAAGTCGGGCGGGCTGCCGAGAAAACATGGGTCGCATCCATGAGTGATGAGGTGCAGCAAATGGAAGAAGATGGATGGATGGCTCGCGAGCATCCCCCCGGGGCGCAGTGGGGCTCGCCATGGGGAAGGTCGGGGTAGAGCAGGCATACAGAACACGCAGATGGTGGCGGCAGGGCCACGACACGATGGACAGCCCAATCCACCTCGACGCTGTGGCCGCCCGACGCATGACAACGAAGACAACGGCAAGCCGCATTGCTTCGCCTCCTTCTGCCTTTTTTTGCAAAGCGCGGAGCTGCGATCTCGTCTGACATGCACCGTCGACCCCATTCACAAGACCATGCCAACTCCCCTCGTTCTCTCTTCGGCAGTCCGGTGGCCGTTCCTTCCTATCGCTCCCTCTCATCCGACGCGCGCGTGCTTGCATCGCGACTGCCCAGGTGGGTATAACGCCCACGATTTGTAAGGAGCGAACCATGTCAAGGTTGCCCCATAACAGCACAACAGCAGCTGCCCCGCTGACAGCACGGACCGGCAGATGGGAAGGAGCAAGGTCCCCGCGGTTTGAGATCACGGCATTGATCCCCAGAATGGGCAATTAGGTTTGCTGCTGCTGCGCCCAGACCTGAACGTCTGGTACCTAACAGGTTCACCTACCTTGGTAGGTACCCAACTAAGAGTACGTCGTGATTAGCACGCAGAGAGACGAGAAGAAGAGAGATGGTGGCGGCAGATGGTGCGAGGCTTTATTTGGCTAATTTTGTATTTCCATTTACGTTATCCCACATCGTGAGCGCAGCAGGTATCCATTTTCTGTTGTGCATCGTTGTCGTTTTTGTTTTTTGCCTGCTCGGTTAGACTCAGTGCCCCTCCCTGTCCCTCATCTCCCGGGCACCTAGGTCCCTTCCTCAGCTGCGGGTGGCCTTGTCTCGTCTCTTTTCTAGTGGATCGGCTGTGATGGCGGGAGGCGCCGTCTCTCGTCACTAAGGTTCTTTCGTGCATACTCGTTCGCGCTTCCGTCGTCAGTCGCCTTTTGTTTTTCCTTTCTTTTTTATCATCGCCACAAGCCGCCCGACCAGACCTCTTCCAGGTAGCTACACCTACGGCCGGCACAGCTAGCGTAGCCGGAGCATGGTTGCATTTACAAAGCGTCCCAGCGTCCCTAGTCGGTCGTCGTGTTCCCACGGTCTGGTCCAATCAATCACAAGATCCCCTCCGCGTGCCGCCACCCCGACCTCGAGGGCGGGACGCAGCACGAGGGATTGCAACCAAGCGAATACCGGACGACTCGCGGCCGGCTTATGGGCCCGTCAGCTGTTCTTCTCCAGGCCCGGCTCATCTCGTCGGCCACACCCATCGTGCCCGGCTACTACGATCGCCCTCATACATAGCCCCTTCCTCCGCGCCCCGCATTTCGCGAACCGGTGAAGGCTCCTCGCGCTGACCGAGTCTCTCTCTCGTCACATCGCCTGCGCCATCGCTGTCGGCTCCTCGCCTGCGTCTGCGCCATCTTAGGCTGCGGGTTCGTGCACATCGCCGTATCATTGTGCTGATTGTGCGCCCAATATTGCTGCCACTACCAACCTATCGATCCCAGCCGCGGCCTAGACCGCTACATCGCTCGTTGCGGGCCGGCTTGCCTGCTTGTTCTGGGCTCGTATCTTGGCACCTGCCCACAGCAAGTCCCTACTCAAGCTCAGTACCCGCCAAGACGCTGGTCGCCGGCTCCCGATCGCCCATCGCGACCACATCGGCTTCTGGCACTGGCTACGGCAAGCCGCCCTCCCTCGCTGCAGGTGTGGGCACTGCGGTTCCTTGCTCTCTGACAACTACGACAAGCTGTTGGGCACATCCAGGGCGACAACCGGGTTGAGCTCACTAGGTGTTCTGCCCAGCCAGATAGGCGGGAGAGAACATCGAGGAAGCTCGCGCCCTAATAGACGTCTTGCCTATTGCGTGACGTCTCCTTGGTCAAGGCTGCCTACTAGGTACCTAGACGTCAGATCCATATTGTCGGAGCCGAGCAGTTCCCCGGGCGGCCAACGAACCCCTTCTTCTGTGTCCCGTTTGCCACCCCCGGGGGTTTCCTCAACTTGTATCTGGTCTATTTATGTCTCACCGGTCCCCAGCCACATCCGGCACCCATCGAACTACTCCACCTCCCACTGTTCTATCCCCTTTCTCTCGTCCTCACCGATCGACCACTGTCTTACTCGGGCCTGCCCTTCTCTACTTGGCCATCCCTTGGTTCTATTACGCGGATCCCCACCCGCACCACGGACACCATCATTTATTTCCCTCTTGGTTTATTCGTGGTGTTCTCATGATCATCAACCTGCGAACCGACTCCTACCCACGCCTCGCCTTAGCGCTGCCGCCGGCACCAGCCTGGCACGACCGGTCTGGCTCCCCTGCAACCGTTCTATCCTCACCGGTCCTTGTTTAGGCATCTGCCTGGCCTGGATTTGTGAATTCACAAGAGCTACCTTTTCGGCACACTTCAGCTTTTTCTCCTGCCCAGCCAGGCAGGCTGGGGTAGCGCACGCCCCTCCGGGGACCCGCCGCACCCGTCACACAACCTGACCTCGGCCTTGACTGCATTTTGTTTTTCGCAGCTGGGAAGTGCCGAGAGTCTGTCCAAGGCCTGGGTTGCCGTATGCCACACCAGCCGTGATGATGGTAAGGACTGCTCCACGCTCTGTACCCCGTGCTCATAATTTTTCCAGGCCTGCATGGGCCGCACATCCTACACCCTGCACCACCCACCAACCCCCTGCCCTCTGCCGTCCCCTCCGCGTGGCCGGCAGACTGAGAAGGCCCAGAAACCATACGTGCTCCCCGCACGCCCGCTTTTGCTGGGTTGGCCGAGGGGTGCCCATCCTTCACCGGTTCTCTCTTCGTTTCAACTATCTGCCACCCTAAGCCTCACTCGAACCTCTCGAACCCCCTCGCACCAACTAGCTAGACCGGATTCTTGTACCCCCCGCGACTGCCCACTGAATGCATCTACAGAACAGCCGCAACACAAATACGCTGAAACGGCGTCGGCCACATGGCCGTGGGGGCTCCCCCGTCGAGCATATATATCAGGATTCCACCTCCCCCGGGATGCCCGCCACCCCAGAAGCCCCGCCTCTCTCCCAAGCAGACCGTCAGTATATACTCGAGCAGGCAGCACAGGTCCTCGGTGTCTCGGTTCCTCGGCTCCTCCAGTTTTCTCAACCGCACGAACAGCCTCCTTCTGTTGTTGAGCAGGCTGCCATCACCCTCGAGGTCCCCGTCTCCAGTCTTCTGGAGCTTGGTCAACAGCATCGTCAAAAGCGGCCTCGCATCGATACCGCCGTATCTATGCCGCCTCCATTTACGCCCGGTCGACTGCGGGAGCCTGACCACGCAGACGTTGACCACGGGCCACATTACAAGCGCGAGGCTACCCATGAAACTCTCACGGCCGCTCCAGAGCCTACACCGTCTCTCCTGGGACTGAGCGCCGCCCGAGTAGCAGGCTGTATTTCAAGTTTCGCTGTTTGTAACGCTTGTGTGGGTTTCGAGTCGCAAGATGGTCAGAATACCCCTGTGTTTAACAGGCCCGAAACCGCCTCGTGCTGATTGCGACTGGCTGCAGAAAACTATCCATCCATGTCCACCACGGCATCTTATGACTACGGTGACGGCAGTCGACTTGGCGTAGTTGATGTCACCCCGGCCTGTACGGCCCTCGCGCCGAGTCAGACTCTCGGCTATCATGCGTCTACCGCCACGGCTGCGGAGGCGCCAGGCTTGCTGGGCTGCGACGATGCCGCGGCCATGGGCGGGTACCTGCCACAATATCCTGCCTTGCCTCCATCAAGACCACCTGGTATTGAGCAGCCACACACGTCCGGCGAGACGATGCTCTACCCCGTAGCCGTGACAGCTACGGCCTACTCGGGACCTGCGGCCAGCACTCCCCACCCTGCTGTGGTACCTCTCCAGTCGGTCTCCCAGGCGATGGTGCAATCAACCCAATATGTGCCCAGCTCCGTAACGGCGGAGACACGTTTGCACTCTCAGGTTATGGCGCAAACAACTCAGTATGCGCCCAGCCCGGTGGCTGCGGAGACACCTTTGCCTATCCAGGAGATGGAGCAAGCAACCCAATATATGCCCAGCTCGTCGACGGCGGTGACGCCTTTGCCCTCACAGCTGATGGGACAATCAACCCAGTATGTGGAGCAGACAACCCAGTACGTGCCCAGCCCGATGACGGCGGGGACACCTTTGCCCTCCCCCAGCAGCTTGGTTGCTACGTCCGATCCTGGACCCGGATACGGACCGACTGCCAGCTATGGCCCACCAGGCTCCGTTGCTGGTGAAGGGTCTACTGGCGCGATGGATGTCTACCACGGAGCTCCTGAGCTTGTCATGATGGCTCTGCCACAGAGGGCCCCGCCCACGAAGCGCGGTCCTTTCAAAGATCAAGCAGAACGAGAGAAGACAGCATACACGAGGAAGATTGGCAGTTGCGTGAGATGTCGGATGCAACGGATTAGAGTGAGTACCTACCCATCCCCGTCCTCTAGTCTCTCCTCCTTTGCTATCGATAAGACAACATGTGTGCTATTAGACACACACAGCACAGCCTGATGCTAATCTAGGTGTCTGCCCGGTAGTGCTATGTCGATCCCGACGACGACAATAACCCGTGTGGCTGCTGCAAGAAGCTGGCCAAGTCGAAAGTCTGGCGTCTGCCTTGCCTCCGGCTGAAAATAAACGACGTGATTCTTTCCAAGACGAGCCCGGTCAAAGGCTACGAATGGACACGCCGCTGGAAAGATGGCATGGTGGCCGACGAAATTTCGAGCTGGGCATCTGACGAGATCAAGACAATACGTGTGACCGAGGGCTTCACGGGTCGGTCTGTGGAGCTTCGGGTGCGCGAGTTTGTTCCGCAGGAAGGCGACCGGCTAGATCGCTCATGGGTTGCCGACGGCGTCAGGCGATCCGTCAAGATCCCCGCATTTGCACTGGTGGACATGGAGGCTGTAAAGGACTCTTATGATGCCTACATCAAGAACGGCATCGTGGAGTGCTGTAAGAAATTGGTCAACAAGGAGAAGAAGCTCCTGTGGCGAGTTTACAGCCTGGCGATACAGAGACTTGGCGATGGTGGGATGGACAAACAGGACAGAGAGTTGCTGCTCAACACGCTCGAGCTCTGGATGTCGGTCCGGCTGACGACAACATCGTTTGAGATTGTGGGCCGCGAGACGCTGGGGATGACGCACGACTTGATGGACAAGACCAGCCCGCTCAGCGGCAAGATACCGCTGCCGCCCGTCATGGGCGCGCAGCTGGACTCGATCCTGATCCATCAGATCCAGGCCAAGTGTCGACACGAGACGCTCGAACTATTACAGACTATCACGCAGGAGAAAAAGAAAGAGTCGTGGCTGATCACATACCTGGTGACTTTTGTGCTTCTGCACAACATCGCCCTCGTCATCCAGCACGACGCCAGTTATGCGCGCAAGCACGGCATCGGGGTGGGTCACTCGTCTGTCCTTGTTGATTTGCTTGCGAGAGGCACACGCGCTGACATTGCCATTGCCCATCAGCGACGATTCGCGAGAGAGGATAGGGTCAAGGACTATTACATAGGTGAGTGTGCTGATAACAAAAAACGGCCCAGAATATTGCTGGGGCAAGATCTTGATGGACGTGACTTTGGTTGGCTCCACAAATGCCCGGATGATATCGTCGTGGGAGAGAAGCTTGATTGAGGCCAATGCTACCCTCGGACACTGGACGGCGCTGACGACTTTCATATTTTTTTCCCGGGCTGTCCCGTAGGGGCCATGACGCTGCTGGTCTACTTCCACTACCGGCGCCGCGCCGACCCGTTCGCCCCCGGCTACAAAATCGACAAGATGCGGGGCGTATCGGGCGATGAAGCGGTGGACTTTGTCGAGGAAATGCGGAAATACGTGAGAGAGCATGGTGAGAATGGCCTACCTATACCAACGTTGTCGCTCGCTTGGGAATCACTAGCCTTGCTGGCGAGTCTGGTGCTGACATAAATTGCATGTACTCTCAACAGAGACAAGATGGCGCGACCTTGTCGAAAGCGGCGAGATCGAGAACGAGTATTATTTCGTAGCCCAAATGCACGAGCAAAAATGGCTCCCGCGCAGCTGGCCGGGCTGAAGCGGCCGCCGATCGAGGGCCGGCTACACGAGCAGACTCTTGCCTTTCCACTCTCTTGGCCAAGAGCGCGTCTTGGGCCTGCAGCCGCACCGAACCGGATGCGTCGGGGAGCCGGGTTAGCGGTGCCGGTGAATTGCGATTTGCTCCCTGGGCAAGAACTCAGTGCAATCAAACAGGCAGAGAATTCACTCCGCCGAGTTTAGCGTCAGCCCACCGCATCGACATCCCTGCATGACCCCTTGCTGACAGCGCCGTTTGCTTGCTTATTATGCCGCTTGCTGCCGAGTTTTTTCTTTTCTCTCTCTCTCTCTCTCTCTCTCTCTCTCTCTCTCTCTCTCTCTCTCTCTCTCTCTCTCTCTCTCTCTCTCTCTCTCGCTCTCTCTCTCTCTCTCTCTCTCTCTCTCTCTCTCTCTCTCGTTTGCTTGCTTGCTTGCTTGTTTCCCCACCGGACTGCATCTTGGCGAGTTGGACAATGAAGTGGGATAATGGAACATGGAGCACAGTTTAGTGGACAACGACGTGGGCAGCCCCAGGGCAAGAGAAGCGAGCGAAAGAGGACGGAGGAAAAAAGAAAAGAAAAAACAAAAACAAAAAGAAAGATGAGGTGAGAAAAAGAGAGGGGAGGAAACAAGAATGCAGAAAATCACAACCACTGCAAGCCAAAGCAACACATTTCCGGCCGCATGACGAGGTATCTATCACTATATGCAAACTCATCCGCATCAATTTACACGTTCCGATGGTGACACCCTCCAGCCACCGGCCGGCAACGGGAATAGCACAGGATGGGTGGGTGGCAAACATGCGGCTCCTTCCCGGCAATTCACATGGATCCGTGGATGCAACATGCATGGCTGTACAGACTCCTGGCCGCCCATGAGCCCACGGCCGTGCTATATAGGGCCGGTTATCTAGACTGCCACCGTCCAAGCGAGGGAGGAACTCGCCGCAATTCATGCCGGTCTCCGTGATGCCAACGACGGAGACCCCCCTCTGTAGCACTGTGGGCCGGTTAAGATACTCGCATGGCGTGCAACTAATAGGAGCGGGTTGGAGTATACGAAGGGGCGTGCGCCCCTTCTCGTTCCCGCGTATTACATATTACGCACCCGTCTGCCGGGAACCGACTTGGACGACGCCGTGCCGACAAGGGGACACCCGGATAGGTGCGTTGCACATGTATACAACCGTTCGGTCAAAAACAAACCGGACGGGCGGCTGCTGGCGCCGCACGCTGCAAAAGGCCAGCACCACGGCAACACACGAGCCGGGGTTCGACTCCAGCACCTGGACCCTGGGCCGCCACTCAAGCCGCGCGGGTGTCAACATATGTACAACGTCTCTCTGTCTGTATTGTCTCTGTCCTACGTACCTTCCCTCGTCCGAAGCGACACCCTAGTGCGGTAGCACAGCACGTTTCTGTGGTACGCGGGTAACGGAGAGGGTGTCATACCGGTCGAGACCGGTCAGTACGGGCGGCTGATTACACGCGCCGGTGAGAAAGCTGTCAACGACATATCCGTAGGTATTTTCATATGAAAAAAGAAGTCTTCGTCACAAACTCTCCACGGCTCCCCAGTAGCAGCGATGGTCGGACGCATGTGTTGGGTGCCATCCCCTACCTAGATCCATTTTTCTTCATTTCCCCTCCATATTCCCGACCGCTCTCGGCCGAGCAAGAGAGATTGGCACGGAGGAAGCTGCATGTGGACGGGATAGCTCGGAAGGTCAAGGGGCGTGCTTTCCAACCCTGATAGGACCAAGACGGCAAGAGCTAGGTGGCGCCATCTCGGAACGGCATGTCGATCCAAGCCCGCGCGTCTCTCGCTGTGCTGTCTGGTCCTTTGTCTTGGATAGCAGCAAGTGCTGCGGGTGGAGGACACTAGGCACCTAGGTAGGTAGGTTGTGAAAACGTTGGATTTTATCGACGTACCTATTTCTCTAATAATGTATATTCCGAGATGCTGCGGCAATCATTTTGGCGTGCACTGTGATGCCGTGCTCTCGCACTACCACTGTCTTCCTCCTCACCGTTGAAATAGGCAAGTGCTTCCGGGTAGGAGACCTCGTTCCTGCTGTCACCCTCTTGTCACCTGGCACGGCCACTGGGGTCTTGGCTCGCGCCTGCTGAAGGGATGCGGCTTGTAAGAAAAAGGAAGGATAAAAAAAATACCTAAAGAACAAAAAAGGAAAGAGCCAACGCACGCCGGCGATTACCTAGCAGCGCAGGTCGTGCCGCACCCCCTGCCCCGGGAACTCGAGCGGTCTGTACCTAGTATCCTAGCACAATCGGAATGGCCTCCCCGACTCGCTAGTAGCTCTCCCGTCAGGACCAGCTTGCCTGCACGCACCCTTTCCGCACCTTGTCACTTGGTACTTCTTGCTCGGCTTCCAAGTTTGCTCAGCGATCGGAGCTCACCGCAGTAGGGGCAGAAACGAAGCCTCTTCGGTCCATGTCTGTCCAACCCCCCTGCTTTGCTGGCGTCAAGGCAGATATTTAAGCCAGCTGCCTTTTTCTCCAGATGCGTCCCATACAGCTTTCTCTCACTCTCGCCACCACACCATCTTCCCACTGTCGAGCTTTCTCGGTCGTTCAGTTCTAGCTGGAACCTTCGTCTACCATACCACATAACACCGCTCCACCCTTTCCCACCTCACAAGACCATTCCTGGCCTGTTCCCATACCGCATCACCTCCAGGATGGCATCCGTCGACGCTTCTCTCCCTGCTTCGCAGATTGCTACTGCTTTTGCCACCGCAGAGCAAGGCCAGCTTCCCGCCGGCTTCCCCGCCTGCGTGGACAGCAAGCTCACCTTTACGAGTGCCGACTACGCGGAAGAGGCTAAATATGTCTACTGCCTGACAGAGTCTGATGTCGCCGAGATCGATACCGCTCTGCAGCACTTCAAGTGT
>PYSS01000021.1:288632-309420 GCA_003049465.1 Magnaporthiopsis rhizophila
CCCCACCCCCCCCCCCCCCCCCCCCCCCCCCCCCCCCCCCCCCCCCCTCCGCAATCCATAGCGTGTTAGGGATGCTGACGACCCATGTCCACAGCCCTCGAGCTGAACGGCAGCAAGGTCTCTCGGGAGACGTTCCCCTTGAAGGCCCTCGGCCGCGTCCTCGATGGCATCTCGGAGGAGATCCACGAGGGCAAGGGTTTTACCCTCATCCGCGGCCTCGACCTCGAGAAATACTCGGTTGAGGATGCTACCATGGTGTTCCTGGGCGTCCAGTCCTATATTGCCGATCAGCGCGGTCGTCAGGACTCCAAGGGCAACATGCTGGGTAAGGGTCTTCTTGCCGAGTCCGCCTCCCACCAACACACGTTTTCTCTGTTCTATCTCTCTCTCTCTCTCTCTCTCTCTCTCTCTCTCTCTCTCTCTCTCTCTCTCTCTCTCTCTCTCTCTCTCTCTCTCTCTCTCTCTCTCTCTCTCTCTCTCTCTCTCTCTCTCTCTCTCTCTCTCTCTCTCTCTCTCTCTCTCTCTCTCTCTCTCTCTCTCTCTCTCTCTCTCTCTCTCTCTCTCTCTCTCTCTCTCTCTCTCTCTCTCTCTCTCTCTCTCTCTCTCTCTCTCTCTCTCTCTCTCTCTCTCTCTCTCTCTCTCTCTCTCTCTCTCTCTCTCTCTCTCTCTCTCTCTCTCTCTCTCTCTCTCTCTCTCTCTCTCTCTCTCTCTCTCTCTCTCTCTCTCTCTCTCTCTCTCTCTCTCTCTCTCTCTCTCTCTCTCTCTCTCTCTCTCTCTCTCTCTCTCTCTCTCTCTCTCTCTCTCTCTCTCTCTCTCTCTCTCTCTCTCTCTCTCTCTCTCTCTCTCTCTCTCTCTCTCTCTCTCTCTCTCTCTCTCTCTCTCTCTCTCTCTCTCTCTCTCTCTCTCTCTCTCTCTCTCTCTCTCTCTCTCTCTCTCTCTCTCTCTCTCTCTCTCTCTCTCTCTCTCTCTCTCTCTCTCTCTCTCTCTCTCTCTCTCTCTCTCTCTCTCTCTCTCTCTCTCTCTCTCTCTCTCTCTCTCTCTCTCTCTCTCTCTCTAACCCGCCCTCCTCGATCGAAAAAAATAGTCCACATTGTCGAGAATCGGTCCAATGAGACGGCCAAGAACCATAACCGCCACTCCAACAAGTCCATTGTATGTGCCTCCCGCTTGTCCTGATGCTGCCTCCCTCGGCCCTCTTGCATGCCGCTAACGTCAAAAAAAAGACATTCCACAACGAGGAGGACGGTGACGTCGTCGGCTGGCTGACCCGCGGGCAGGCCTCGGAGGGTGGCAGCTGCGTCATCTCGTCGTGCTATGCCATCTACAACCTCGTGGCATCGACGCGTCCGGACCTCATCGCGGCGCTGGCCTCGCCTTTCACCTTTGCCATCCCGCGCCTTGAGACGCGCCCGGCCCTCTTCATGGAGGATGGCAAGCTTATTGTCAACTTTGGGCGCACCCCGCTCCTAGGGAGCGAGGCGCACCCGCGGGACGAGCGGCTGCCCAAGCCGACGGAGCAGCAGCTGGCGGCGCTGGACGTGGTCGAGGAGATTGCGCACCGCATCGAGCTGCGCATCAAGACACAGCCGGGCGACATGCACTTCATCAACAACCTGACCATCCTTCACCGCCGCGACGCCTTCAAAAACGGCGGCACCAGGCGTCACCTGGTTCGCGTCCGCTGCCGCAGCACCCGCCTGGGCTGGGCCATACCCAAGGATCTCAAGGCGGCCTGGGACGGGGCTTTTGGCCCCAGCATCCGCAGCGAGTGCTGGAACCTCGAACCCCGTCAAGCCATGTACTTCCCTCTCCGGGATACACCCAACTGAAAATGGGTTAGCCCAAATCCAGTCCTTGGCAATACTCGTTGCCTGGAGAGGCTAATCTGGTGATGGTGGGGAAAGTGGGATTAGCAGACGCCGCCCGGCTGCACGAGCCTGCCCCTTTTTCTTTGCTTTTTCTGTTTTTTTCTTTTAACCCTTTTTCGGGTTTGGGGCCAGGTATATCGGACACAAAATGCATGGACGGGATGCGGCACGAAAGGAATAATGAAAGTAAAGAGCCGGGATTTAAGCGCGGCATGTTTGAGGAAATGGGCCATGGCAGGCATAGGGAGTTTTTTCTTCTCCCTCGTGCCTTTCCTAGCAACCTCTCATGGGCTTAATGTCGGGCGAGATGTGTTTAATCTTTAATTGGAAGCCGGTAAAGGACGGCTATTTTAAACTAGCAGGCAGGTCGAGGCGAGGCGGACGCGTCTCCAAGGCCTGGCGTCTTACAGGTTGAACGGATATATTTCCATGCATTGGAGACTGAAGGCTTTTGAACAACCCGGTTAAAGTGAGACTGGGCCCGGCGGAGAGCGGACTGAGGGCCTGCTAGTGCCAATCTTCGCTGAGATCATGTGGAGGCAGGGGTCGGGGCGGTGGGCCTTATCTTTGTCTGAACCCATGCCTAGGCCGCTTGGCCGTGGGCTTGCATGACATGCACGGCTCGGATGTTTGCACTCCCCAACGACCACGGGGGCGGCGTTTTGCTACGATGAACCCAGTAACCAGGCTTGTCCAGCGCGGCCAGGTTCCACCGGCTATCCGAATCCGTGGAACCGCCAAGTCCCGGCGCTGGCAGCGGTCATCGGGGAAATATGTACTTTTTGGGCGTGGACGGCTTAGGGCTGAAATATGGAGGCTACAATCTGCCGTGACGGTCTTCCGACCCCCCTTGTTGAAGGCAAAGCTGGTAGGAATTAAAGAAGCGGTAGAACAAGCCCAAGAGAGCTTTAGGCCAAAACTAGTGAGGTGAGGTGAAGGACAACCCGTTGACGAACAACCGCCAAACAAGGGCTCACCTTGGCGTCCGACTTAGAGTAGCGCGGCCGGCCAGTCTCGCCAGCCTGACAAGGTTAGTCCCGTTGATAGCTTGGAGGGACCGACAGCGAATCCGCTTTGGATATTGTTCTTGTTGGTTGTTGGGGCAGGAAACAACAACACGCGCACCACGCGCCACGGCAACACAAATGCTACACAAACACAAACAACCAATCGAGGGCGGCCGAAGCAGAATGGTATCTCAATGACATGCGGGCTGGGCTGTGAGGCTGTGAAGGTGTGGTGGGGTCGGGGTGCTTGGTGGAGTTGCAAACCGTAATGGGACCTATTAAAGTTCAAGCAAATACTGTAATGTACCTATGACCGTGCACTAGCCCACGTCCAGCCCAGGCCCAATTGGAAAGCCGCGGAGAATGAGGTCTGGCGAGCGAGCGGCTCATCACCAAATTCCAAATTCCATCACGGCCACACCAGTTTCTGTCACATATCACCAGCTTCAATCCTTGGAGCAAAGCCAGCTAAAAAAAATCTATCATATTTCAGGATGTCACGGCCCACGCCCCAAGCTCGTACCCTCTCCCAGGATCATCCTCCTTTGTCCGTGCTTGCTTCTTCTCTTTTCCTCTCGCTTTTTTTTTTTTTTTTCTCCTTCTCTCCACCCCCGCTCCTCCTAGCTTCTCCATGAAGCAAACGGCAACGCATGGAAAGCCTCGGCTGTTTTTCCGCCCCTTTGTTCACACTCTTTTATTTTATCTTACCCACTGCGGCTGTCCCCCCCCCAACCTGGTATCCCCGTCCATCGTGTCTTGGCCGAAATATGAGATGTCATATGCAAGGCCCGCTTGTTTCCCCGCCCACCATGGACTTGGCGAAAGTTCGCAAATCTCGATGAACCAACCTTTCGGCAGTGAAGAGAGAAAGAGGCGCTCTCTGGGCTGTCCCCATGCAGCCACCGGCCACCGAGATCCCGACCGCCCACAGCCCAGCCTCCTCACCACCACCACCACCGTCCCAACCAGACCAGACCAGACCCGATCAAACTCGCTGACGTGATGTTTGTCATGCCATACCATTCATTAGCCTCGGAGCAGCAGCGATTCACAGCCAACACTCCGCTCCACCTTTGACCTGGCGAGCCGGCTAGAGGCTGGAGGCTAGATAAGCCCTCCTAGTCGTGGAGAAGCAAACAGCTCGCGTACATTGACCGAACTGGGGCTCAGCATCTGCTCTCCTAGCCCGGGTCAGACAAGGCCGTCATTTGCTCTTTATCCCGCCTTATCCCTCCACTGATTTGCTTTTTGCTGCTCCACTACACATTCTCTCTCTCTCTCTCTTTCTCTCTCTCTCTGCTGCCTGAATTCGCAGCGGCCTTCGCGGTAGTGTCAACCATGTCAGCGCCAAGAACTGATCCCTGGCTGGAGGCTGTCCATTCGGACCTTGCCCCGAGCCCTTCGTCCTGGCTGCGCAAAAAAAAGAAAACGAGGTGGGGTTCTCGGAGAAGCATCCCAGCCGCAAGATGCTGCACCTGTGTGCCTTGGCACCTCCAGGAGGGATGCGCTTGGTCAGTCCACATGCAAGAAGCCCGAACACTGGTGTCATTGTTTTGCTGCAGCTAGTTCTTTTCGTCTTCTCCATCCTCGCTTTTGTTTGCTTAGCTGCAAGGCTCCTCCTTAGCACAAGGGTCTAGGCTTCGCGCCATGAGCTGTTGTCTTCGGGTAACGTCTCGTTTCCCAAGCCACAAACGCCAGGGGCCCGAGGCGGTATGCAGATCTCTGCCTGGCCCGGAAACAATACTCGCTCGCGAGGCCTGCTTGATCGAGCTCGGATCTGCGGCCGCACAGGATGGCAAAGAAAAAGCAAGAAGAATCTTTCCCATGCAAAAAGCCCTTTTCGCGGTGGATGGCAATTCATTTCCTATCGTCTCTGACCAGACCCGACGTCCCGGAGCCTGGCAGGCACTCCAGGGGGGAATTATGCTACATGCTACATACAGGCTGACCCGTGGTCTGTCCCGACAGCGGTCTTGAAAACCAGGCTTTTTAACACACCTCGCTTCCCCAAACTGCATTTAGCCAAGCGCAGGACAAGTCAGGAAATAGAGGCAAACCGCTCTATTCCTGGAATCGGGGCCCGGCAGATGAGCCAAAGTGGTTGGATGCCTTCCTCTGAACCTCTCGCAGTGGATAGGTGTCACCTTCGGGACTCACCGCTCGCGACATTCTCGTCCGCCGGTGACACTTCTGCTAGGTTTGCATACATTCTAAAAGCGTGATGGTGGTGAGGGTAGGGTTACCAAGCGTGATGCAAAAAGGCCCGACTGACAGGCAGGGGAGCAGCCTAGCCTGCCCGTTCGCTGACCGTATCAATCCCTATCTGCAGTTCCCGGAAGCGGTTACGAGAAGGTGTGGTGGGCGCCTAGGTACCTCTATCCCTAGCTAGCCAGCCAAGCAATATAAGTAACTTGCATGTTACTCGGCCGGAAAAGAGGAAAGAAAGAGCGAGGTTGAAGAAAAGATGCGTGCGGACTGCCTAGGTACCTGCCTGTGTGTGACGAGGCGGGCCTGGCCGAAAGGCACAGACGGGAGAGAGCGCGAAAACGATCCCAGGGCGGAGCCCGACCTCTGGAGCCGATGGAGCGTTCTCCAAGAATAACTCCACTTAATCTACCCGCTTTGGTATCTTTTTCCCGGTTTTCTCGTCTGCCTGCCCGCTCATGTCCCGCCTGGCAGGGGCAGTGGCAGAGCGGAGCATTTACTCCGCAGGCCGCCCGCGGTTTGTCATCACGCACGCCATCCCGACGAGATGAGCAGGATGTAGCAAAACTGTAAGCAGCCGCGCGCCAAGTGCGCATTATGCCCACCACTACATACGGAGGGCCCGGATTCGGCGGGCCTGCGAAGGTGGTCGGGACCCACGAGAGGAGAGGGTGTGCACGTCGGGACGGGGATGGCGATACGAGCACCTCTACTATAGATGCCAGACAGAGGCACAGGAGGGGCCCGGATGCCGACCACCCCCTCTCTCCTCAGCGGTTCTCTCGGCTACCTCGGCCATCCCTGGCCATTATTTCTCCCGTCCGTCAGAGTCGTGGCATGGTTCCCACCTCCCAGGATACATTCATAGCAAGTGTGATTGTCTGGGAGCACGACAGGATGCGGCTTTGCTGTAGGACAAGCAGAGGCCGTGTGGACGGAGTCCATGATTTCCGGTATTCAAATGCCCTCTGCGGATGGGAGAAGGAGTCAGGCCAAAAGTACGTTTTGTACCACGGCACCAAGGGGGCATGGCGTCGTCCCTCCGATGAGCTGTCAATCTCGCCTGGGTGCCCACAGGCCCTACGTAATTACCGGTTTCCGTCTGCTTCTCGCATCCGATCGCCGGAGGGAACCGAAGCTCTCTCCCATCGACCGAACGGGACGCAGCGGGCCTTGGCGCCGTGTAACTGATAACCGACTGGCCCACCCAACCCTCTCCTTTTCTGGGCCTTCCGGGGCAAACGTTTCCCGGATGGACGACTGGACCGCTTCGTCGAGACTGAGAACCAGCGGCAGACCGACGGGAGGCCCGATATCGCCGGCCCAACTAAGAGTGACTTTGCGTTTTTGACTGCCGTAGTAGCGTCACGGTGATGAATCGCTATGGAAAGCGGCAAAGAAAGTCACAATAACATCGGCAAGACCAGCGGCAACGGCAACGACGCTCGGGATTCTTTATCGCTACGCAGCTCTGGAGCTCCAACCAAGGTGCTGCTGCTGCTTGTGTTTCGGAAAGCGGTGCACCGTGGATGGGACGCTCTCACGGCAACCGACCGATAGATAGCACCATGGGCCGCCGGCGGTCGACATCCACTCCCACACGCATACGCAGGTATACACACACACCCTTCTCGGGAGCCAGTAGTCACCCAACCCTAGAACAGCTGGCTGAGCTGCCGGTATCCCCTCACGGCAATGGATGATGGCACGATTGCTACGAAAGTATGGCCGAGCAAAAGGGCGCGCGCTACTGCTGGCTCCCGGGCGGTATTTGGCAGGCATTTTCTCGTGTTGTAGTTGCCGTTGCCGGTAATTTGTCTTGTCATCACGGCAAGACTCCCCCTCCCTCTTTCGTACTCGCAAGAGGGCTTCCCGTCCTGCATGACGGAACGAGGAGCGTGTGTGTGTGCGCCAAAGAGGAGTTATCGTTTTTATTTTAATCAGAGAGCGGCTAGGACATCAAGGGAGCATGTCAAACCCGTCCTCCGAGAAGGTCAAGGGGCTGGGGCCAAGGAGGATTACGAGCTCAGAGCAGTATCGGACACGGATGAGTTCGCGCTATATTGTTGCTGCGCTTCCGTATGTACTTGACACCGTCGGCACATCCCATCCGCCCACGGTACGGCTTCCCTCTTGCTCCCGGAAGGTAGGTAGGTACCTAGAGACACTCCGAGGTAAAGTTGGAAAAAAACGGTTGGAGTCGATTTTATTTACATGTCGGACCGGTTATCGTATTGTATTGTACTGCCGACCTACCTACGTGCTTCCTTTGCGGGTGATGAACAATCCAATGATTTGGTGTAGGGTGAGTGAGGTGTGATGTTGCTCGCCGGGCCTCAGGAGAAAGGGAAGTCCTGCCGACTCGAATCACTTGCTGTCCTGCTGTACTGCCCTATACAATTCTGATCCGCAGGGCTTGCTCCGTGAATAGGAGAGAAGATGGGTGGGCTTAACACCAGAAGGCTTCTCGTAGGCATGACGGTATCGTTCACGGACCAGGAGCGGGACGGCTGTCGCTGGACGGCTTCAGGTCTTGGAGCTACGAGTGACTGGGCTTCACCTACCATGTCTGGACGCGGTAGTGTGGCGATCTCGAGCAGGTGCCTAGCTAGCTGATGGGTCATGTCGACGAAACAGAGACGTGGTTGGTCTGTCGACCTCTTGGCAACCAAGATCGCTACCTACCTGCCTACTGTATGAGCTTGCGCTGGTGTCGTCGTAATTCCCTCTCCCAGTAGAGAGCTTCTGGAGATTCGACGGGATTGCTTGTCGTCTCCCCTGATCCCGGTTAAATCTGGAGCTACCTACAAACCCACGCCTCTGTTCTGGGATGGAGATGCTCGTCTGGCGGACACAAACGGCCTCTTCTCTTGAATCTCGACAGTCATAGCCACGTCAGGCCAGGCAGGCAGGGCTTCTCCGCCATGGATGATAGATACCAAGTGCAGCCGGCAAGTAAGTGTCCGTTCTCACGTAGCTGCCCAAAGAACCCCAAAGTCCAATCTGCGTTGCGCTCGATGGCGGTCTCATCGTCATCCTCGGAGCGGATGGCCTTGGCCAGGTAGGTACCGAGTTCAACGTTGCAAGCCTTCCATATCTCGCCTGGAAAAGCTGCCTACAACCCCCCAGAATATTCATGATTCGCATGCGCCCATTAACAACGCCCGGCCCGATCCGCACGCGTCAATCGTCCCAGCCACGCCCACTCGCCTCGGCCAATCCCGACTACAAGCCTTTTGATCCAAACGGCCCACGCATCATCCCGTGAAAACCAGACACGCCAGCCCATCCAGCAAAAGTCTCCCTCCAGCCACGAGTAATAAGCATTTTCGCCGAACACAGGGCCGAGCTTTTTCGCCTCATTGAACGGAGCCTCGCGAAAAGGCGCCCGTCACCCCAGGCCAGCCTTCGACTCGTACCAGCCCGAGATGTAGATTCGACACTGCCTTTCTTTCCTCATGATGGCAAGTTAACTGACTAACCGCCAAAGCAGCAGCCTTGACGCTTAATCCATCGATGGTATCGCCGTGCGCTGAGAATGCAGCCCAGGTAAAAACCATCAGTGCCCCTGGCACCTTTTGGGGTCGAGCCGCTATCTCGCCTGGCCCAGCCCCTATTCGAGAAACGCCATATTCCTACATTCTTGTCTGTTCTCATCTCCCTGCCTGTCTTTCCTTCTCCTGCTCCTAGGTATACTCCAACCCACGAAGCCAGCAAGATAGGGGTGGATATAGTAGACATCGCCAAGTCAAGCGCCAAGCTGGATTCACAATCCCCGAATCGCAGGCCCGGCACTCAACCACCTGGTCCATCTCTCCTTGGTGTAGTTGGTTCATCACGTTCGACTGTGATCGCTTCAAATTGTCATCGAAAGGTCCCTAGTTCGATTATGGGAGGGGAGAAACGCATTTTTGCACTTCTGTGCCTAACGCTTTTGCAACAGACACCCCGGAGTCAACCAAGCGCACGCATATTTTGTTCGTGGTCAACGTAGAAACCCTATCTGTGTTTGGTCCCCTTGTCTTGACGTGGTAACAGCTAATGGCGTGGGCCTGTTGTGGGCGTGGCATCCGCTGACTTGTAAACCACCCTTTACAAATTGCTTCCTTACACCTAAGGTAACAGCCATTGCACTGACCACCACCCTGTCGGTGAGGCGCTGCATTGTCGGTGTAGTGGGTGGCATCACACGATTCGCAAAGACGAGGGTGTCCTTTTCCATGGCAAAGTCCGCACGGCTTTTGACGTCGCGTTGAGCCGGTAGGTATGGCAAGGGCTGCAATGTTTCTTGCTTGAATGAAAAGTTGGACCGCCGCACCCATGACAACAAAGCCCCGGCCCTGCTTTCCAGTGACAGCTATCGACACAACAGTTGGAACGAACTCGGGAACGCCCGCCCGTGCGCTTCCCATCAAGCAAGGACACGAAACGGCAGCTCGACCACGATAAACCGACGCTGTTGCCCTGACCCCAGGCGTTCCGCAGACGTCGTATTTGCATGTTGCGACCTCCGCCCAAGTGACTGGGATGTACGCCAGTCATCGGTGCTACTTTCAGCCACGATATTGGACGGCAAGCGTTATGTGTTCGCCATCGAATGCGGGAGCCCCAGCCCAACCAGGGTGATATACCGAATATTCCCTGTCTGACATTCCAGGGGAGTTTTTGGTCTGTCGAGAGGACCGAGCGAGAGAACGGTAGCATCTCTCAAACAGGTTTTTAGGAGCAGAAGCTACGGACTTGCTGCACATGGGAATCCGTTTGCCAGAACACGAGCGAGCTCTTGGTAAGCTACTCCTCTGAAGCGGTAAAGGACAATGCTATTATCGGGCCGGGTGGTAATTCGATCATTGCGGCGTGTTGATGTCATGGTTATATCTCTGGCCCGGCTAGGTCATATTGCCGGGACAGCGATATCCTAGATGGGACCGCTCGGCGTGCCTCTTAGATATTCGTTGTACGGCTTTGGTCTACATACTTCAACTTTGGAGAATTTTGCGCTTCACTCTGAGGTGGATCCAGTGAGGTGGTCAAGGCGGGACACGCGACGGTCAGATATCATAGAAAGAGTGTGATAGATCCGTGCTGTCGGTGAGCCTAGAAGTGGTCGCCGAGATGGCTGTAGACAAGACCCTTCTTCGGACAGGCTAGGCCATTTCCTTTCTTCAATATCTTCAAAATATATTACGGAGCCGCATGCCGGCACTCTGCCCAAGTCCGGTCTACAGCAGAAGGATGTTGGAACACAAAGGACGTCGACGCGTCCCCTGAGAACTCGCCTGCATCTTTCGTAAGCGGCCGCCCGATGCCACCCCCTCCGGCCTGGCGATGGCAGCCAGTATGCCGTTCCCTGAGGACTGATGCTGCGGGCGCCAAAAGCCGTCATCCCCTGCCGCATTTAAATGGCCATCCCAGGAAAAAGGGCCAAAGCAACGCCTGCTGGTTACGGCTCGTGATTTGGACAACTTCGTTACAGACAGGCGCGCTGGTGTAAATGGATAGACAGTAGCAGACGGAAGTCCTATGTTGGGTATTATTACAGAGAAAGGAAAAGATGCGCCAGAATAGCAAGAGAGCGTGGCGGGTTTGGGTGCTCATGTCCTCCCTTTCTCCCCCCATCAATATTTTCTGCAGAAACCAGGCAGACGGCCTGTAATACCAATAATAAGATCCAAGGAAAATATACCAAGGTGTGGGTGTGAGACGGAAACCCTGGCAGAGGGCCTCCTCTAATCTCCGTCCTGGGACATAGCAAAACCAACACGATCTAAACCCCAAACACAGCAGAGCCTTTTCTCAAACGCGCCGAAAGGGAAATGTTTGTCAAGGCTAAGAAAACAAACGGCGCCAAAAGACGATGTAATTACCTTGAAACTGGAGAGGTGGCATGGATTAGGTAGCAGGACGCTCGACTGAGGTTTTGTCGACAGAGCTCTTCTCGACCGGCGTCTTGTTTACCGAGCTCTTTTCGGTTTCGATCTTTTCAGGGGCGCCACCATTGGGTGTCTGGTTGCGACCGTTGACGATCTCGTCGTACATTGCCTGGTGGCCCTCGACGCCCAGCTGTGGCACGACGGCGACGTTGGGCCCTGTTACAGGGGGCGTCCAGGCAAGGTAATCTCTGCGGACCTCGATGTAATCGAACAGGAATTCGCCATGTTGTTCTAAAAGATATTCATGTCAGTCAAGCGAAAAATAGGGGGGTACTTTTCACTCCAGGTTGTGAGGATATCACGTACCGTCTATTGACAGAAGATGATTTTACGTTAGCAGGAGTAAGAAAAAAAAGGTTGTTCACTGGAAGTGGGGCTATTATCACGTACCGTCCATGCCGAGTAGCTCAGCCTTCTCGTCCGCGCGCAGCTTGAGACCAGGCGTCACGTCGATGATCTTGGCCAGGGCGGCCGACATGACGAAGGAGTAGGCCGACGCGGCGCAGATGAAGGCGATCTGGATGTAGAGCTGCTTGAAGTTCTGGTTCAGGAAACCGCCGTTGATGATGCCCGTGCTGACACCATCGAGGCCGATAATGTAGTCGGCCGCGAAGAAGCCGTTGAAGATGAGGCCGACGATGCCGCCGATACAGTGCTCAGCGAACACGTCGAGCGAGTCATCGATGCCGAGGAGGAACTTGACTGCAGGGGTGGGTGACGAGTCACTGTTAGACAAAGTGGCCGAAAAAGAAAGGCAAGGGACAAGTCGACCCAGTGCACATACCCTTTGTGCCAAAGTTACAGCAGACACCAGTCACAACACCAAGGAGGACGCTGGCCCACGGAGGGATGAATCCCGAGGCCGGAGTGGCGGCAACCAGACCCGAGATGGTGCCCGAGCACCAGCCGACCAGGGACCACTTGCGGGAGAGGCGGTAGTCGAGCAGAGTCCAGGTCATGGCGGCGAACATGGCCGTCAGGCAGGTGTTCCAGCAGGCCATGGCGGCGCGCAGGTTGGCACCAAAGGCGGAGCCGCCGTTGAAGCCGAGCCAGCCGAACCAGAGCAGGATGGTGCCGAGGGTGATGAGGGAGATGTTGTGAGGGCGGAAGTTGAGCATCATCTTCTCGCTGCGGCGGCCCAGAATCCACGAGTAGGCCAGGGCGGACATGCCGGAGCCGATCTCGACGGGGCCACCGCCGGCGTAGTCGAGGACGCCGTACTTGAACGCCCAGCTGTTGAAGAGAGTCAGCTTCGGATATCACTATGCTGTGGATAAAATTCCTTCCTTACCCGTTGGCATTCCACACCCAGTGCGCCAGGGGACAGTAGACGATGGTGGCCCAGAAGAATGTGAAGACCATGGCGGGGACGACGCGGCCGCGCTCGGCGGTGGCGCCAACGACCAGGGCGGCGGTGACGCCGCAGAACTGCATCTGGTAGAAGGAGTAGAGCAGCTCGGGGATCAGGACCGAGCCCTGCGAGGGCTTGCCGAGGGTGTTCATGAGGCCAAAGTTGTGCAGGTCGCCGATGAAGCCGTTTGTGGTCTTGGAGCTAAAGGCCAGCGAGTAGCCCCAAAAGTACCACTGGAAGATGATGACGCTGAAGGACATCATGACGACCCAGATCAGGGACAGGGCCGACTTCCTGCGCGCGAGCCCGGAGTAGAGGAAGGCGATGCCGGGGACCATGATGAGGACCATGGCCGACGACAGCAGGATGAAGGCCTGGTCGCCCGACTGGTACCACTGGTTGAGGTTCTCCTTGGCCGAGTCGCCGCCGAGGTCGGCATTGGTGCCATTCTGTTTGTCCGTGGGTCAGCCGCGTGAACCAACCTACCTGTCTGTAAGGGGCTTTCGGACGAAAAAAAAAAAAAAAAAAAAACGTACAAACTGGGCTGGCGCCCCTATCCACGAGTATGACATGGTTGGGGAGGTGGGACTGCTCGAGTGAGCAGCAGGATTAAGGAACGACAAAGGATGGGAACGGGAGCGTGTGTTCTACAGCGTGGGCTGTCGAATCGCCGGGCGGGTCGTCGGGGAGTTTTAAAAAGGAACGATGGGCGTTCCTGTCGTGAACGTGTCAGTTCTGACCGGCCCCGGTTGTCTTGCAGCACAGACAAGACAGACAGACAGGGTCGACGGCGGGGACGGGACTGGAACTCGTCACACGCGGCGGGCTGGCGGAGCTGGGCTGGGCTGCTGCTGCTGCTGCTGCTGCTGCTGGGACGAGACCAAAGGGCCGGGCGCGGGCGGATGTCCGGTTAATATATTTATACCTTGGCTTATCCCAGCTGGCACATATTTCGTCCGACAGACAAGGGGACGGGGACTGGGATGTGTGTGTGGGCTCGTTGCGTGCATACGACTTAGTTCGGTCGCATATCCATCCCCCAGCATGAAGGGAAAAAAGCGGAGTGCGAGCGGGCTATCCTGAACGAACAGGAGGGAGAGAAGTGATGGCAATGTACCCCTACAAACTTTTTGTCTGTGGGTTGACAGCTCGTGGGGGGAGTCGAGTCCTTCTTTTTTTTTTTTTTTTTTTTTTTTTGTTTTTAAATTCCCTGTTTCTACCCGTCTGAACAAGGTACCTCAAACTCTACGTGGGATGAGGTTTGCCCAACGCTTTTGCAGGGAAAAGGGCTTATAGCATCCAAAGTACCAGCCACTTACTTTCAAGGTGCCAAGCAGCAACCAGAAAAAAAAACAAAAACTCATTATCAAGACCAGAAGAAAGAGAAAAGAAAAAAACGCGTGAGGATCAGTCTCCCGAAAACGCTGCCTACCTTTATCCATGACCAGCCCTTTGCTGTCAGCGTGGCTGACCCTGCATCAATGAGCTTTCACAGGAAGAAAAAAGACCCCCCACCCCGACGTGGAGCATGGATGCCCCGGTCACCGGCTCATCCGCAATTGCAATACCGGGCGGTGTTAAGTGACCCCCTGTCGATTCGCGAGATTTCGAAGCAGCCCCGGTCTCCAGTTTGGCGTGGCCGATTAGTTCTGCTAATGACAACAAACAATGATTCCGAGTCACGTCACTGATAGCCGGGGCAGCCAGCAGATGCTTTTTTTTTTTTTTTTTTTTTTTTTTTTTTTTTTTCCTCCCNTTTTTTTTTTTTTTGTGTTTCCCCCTGGTGTAAATCTTTGGGGCTCTTCAGCCTGGCTGCTGTGTGGGCTGCTATGCTACCTCACGCTGCTTTGCTCGCTTGGGGCCCCGCGCCTCGTGAAAAGTAATGAAAAAGTATGCGCAAAAGCCAAATAGACAACAGGGGAATTTCTCGGGCATATCCGCGGCAGGCCGGCCGTTATTGCAATGAATACAAGCACAAAAACCTTGCTCTTCGGATCTGCAGCCAAACGAGGCTTGTTGGAATGAATTGTGCATGCCACCTGCTTGCTTAGATGGGAATCGAAGCTGGACCGTTCTTCTCCCGCGCCTTGGAATTTTCTTGGGACTCGATCGTCGGCCGTCACGGTTGGTTGGCGTTTCCCTCATCCTGGAGGATCCGCTAGCGCGTCATCAAGTCGGTGGCACAAGCAGTGCGACAGCACATCACTCCATAGATCACCGCTCTCTCTTATCTTTTTCCTTTCTTTCTTTCGTTTTCGTCTCTCTCCTCACCCGTTGGTGGCGTTTCCATAGACGCTAACAAGCATGGCCAGTTACGCTGGCTAGTGCGGCTGGAAAGCTGGGTGAGCGATAAACAGGCGAGGTACCTGTACAACGCACTCGAAAGCTGTCTGTGCCTGTATCTGAAGCATTGATTCAAAATGAAACCCCCACGCGAACCCCTTCCGCTGAGCTGAAATCGCTGATGACATGCAGCCACCATAGACCCGGACCCTTTGGCTAGCCCGGGATCACGCGCTGGTTTTGTTCCTCCTGCCATGTCGTGTGCGCAAATTCCTTTTTTGTTGCATCTCGTCCCGAGGCAACCCCGGGATCTCTTGCTATCCCAGGCTGCCCGCATCCACCGAGAAGAGATCGTGCTAGCCAAGATCAGCTGTCTGCCCTGTCATAAATCATCCCTTTATCCAGAGCTTTGGAGCCCAACCAGGAAGCGGGAGCGTGGGGAATCCGGGCCTTGGAACAGACGACAGCCGCCCCTTGCAAAAACTTAGCAAACCGCCTTATGTACGCAGCCCAAGATAACCAGCTGCGGGGTGGGGTTCTGTCCATGCCCCTGGCGCAGGGCTCGAAAAACTCCCCTTTGGGCACCCCGTCGCATGCCGACCCGCTTCCTTCTAGAAATCTGCACCAGCGGCATCCAATACCACCACGCATGTCCACCTCCGAGAGTCCCGACTGGGAAGCTGTGTTTGTCGGTTGCTTTTTGACCATTTGTTGAAATGTTTTTTTTTTTCTGGTGTCCTGGCCCGTTCACACTCTCAGCGGGCTTGACATCCATGACACAGCAGAGCGTGACGTCGTCGCCCAAGAGAACCGGCTGTCGGCTCGGTACGCATGTGATTTCTCAGCCGGCCGTTTCGGCGCCGACACCGCTAGCCGCCAGCAAGAAGCTAGGCCATGCATCTACTGCTGGCGACGGAAACGTCGGAGTGTCCGAACACTTGATTGTGGCGTCCATCTCGAAGCCTTGCGATTGGCTTCCCCTATCAGTCTCGTACTGCCCCCAATGCCAAGAACACAAGCGCCAAAAGGGCAGCCAATGCCCGCGCCCCTAAAGGCACGGATGGTGAGAGGTCTTGCCATTTTGCGTTTGATGACCTTCTCGTCAACATGTCCCAAGTTGGAGGCTGTCCCCTCGACCGACATTGGCATGCATGCACTCACTTGGCGACAAGGAACCCCAAAGACCCACCCTAATCCACTCCAGCCGGGGAAGATCACCCCCTTTTTAGCGCGGCACTAGGCCCAGCCCCGCCGGCAACCCTTGCGCCAAGAGATATGCCTTATCATTTGCCGGAACAGCCAATCAGGGGCCTGCTGGACTTTTGACGACAGCAAATTGGATCTGTCACCTTGACCGGGAACCCGTGTCCATCAGAGCTCTGTTTTCTTTTTCTTTTTTTTTTTTTTTTTTTTTTTTTTTTTTTTCGTCTGGCTGAATGGGCCACGGGCCTGATCTTTCTCTCCAGCAAAAAAACAATGCAGCCCGAGACTATGCACGTGATCATGATGTACTTCCTCGACAACCATGTCTTATCTCTCTTGGCGGCCAGCAGTCCCAAAGACCCGGATGCCATCAATTAATCGTCTTTGCTGAATCTTTGCTAGCATCTTGCAACACCCACCATCTTCGTCTTTCTGTGACGTCCCTGGATTCTTTGATCAATTGATGGTCCACTTTGCCAAGTCTGTTGAAAGCTTGATTCAACGGTTAGGCAATTCGTGATATCTCCATCGCCAGCCAAATTTGATACTAGACTAGTTGCATAGAGTTTGCTACCCAAATGGCTATTGCAGGTATCTTTGTAGCTTAACCGCCGGTCTCATCGATATTATCTTTAGGGCACAGGAGTCAGCATGGCTATTGTTTTACCGGCGTATGGACAATATGTATACAGCACCCTTTTCCGATGATTGCAGCAGCTTTTGATGCCATAGACAGATGCTTCATTGGTGGGAGTATGCTTACCTAATGGCGCCATCCCCTCTCGTTGGCCCAAGCCAGCGCCACCACGCGCTTGCGCAACGTCATTTGGCAATGCGTAACATTCCTGCTACGCGTTGTCACCCCCAACGCAACAACGGAAATCGCAGAAGAGGAGGCCAATTGAACCGGGCCCAAACCCTTCTGGCATCTGGTGCATTTCTAGAAAGAGAACGCAGTGGGCTTCTCGCTCCAGTCCTCTCCATCTACTAGCCCACTGCCTCAAGCCCCAGAGACATGGGAATCAAGCTTCCCGACTCCACAACCATGTCGACAACCTTGGCGCGCCCTAGACCCACTCCGAGTCGCGCGGCCGCGGGATACAAGCCCGTGTCCGCCGTCGACGATGATGACCAGGACGGCCGTGACGACAACACCGCCGGCGCCGGCGCCGGCGCTGGCATGGAATTGCATCACCAGAATCCCGCCGCCACGGGGTTGCGTCTGTCCAGGAAGGCCGTCGTTGCGGCCGTGGTGGCCTGCATGGTCCTCGGCCTGGCCGTCAAGTTCTTGGCCGACGGCTCGTCCGTCTTCGCCCCCGTCGACGTGGCCGCGGTGGGCAAAGGCAAGGGCAAGTGCCCCTGCTCGCCGGCTCCCGATGACGTGCCGCAGTACTTCCAAACCTCGCCCGAGCTCTGGGCCGGCCCGACGGCCACGGGCAAGGCGCCCTTCCTCCGCCAGACGGTCACTTTTGACCCGACGGCAACCTATGTGCCCAACGCTCCCCTGCAGACGGCGATCCCCATTCAGGGCATGGGTTCCGACAACACGAGCATCTTTGAGATGATGGGGTTCGTATCTCGCGCTGTCGAATCCGTCTTTTTGTCGCTGATCGGCTAGTCCACTAACACGCCAACACAACTATATTTACAGCTACCTCTCTCCCTACTCGCCCTCCCCGGGCTTCGGTGTGCCCGAATATCCTCTCCCGGCCGGGGCGGAGATCCTACAGGTCCAGGTGCGTTCCCTACGAATTTTTTTTTTTTTTTTTTTTTTGTCATCTCTTTTTCGTGACCACCTCTGATTGAGAACCCGTTCGCAGATGCTGTCTCGCCACGGCTCCCGATACCCCACCAAGAGCGCAAATGTAGCCGCTCTTGGTGATCGAATGCATTCGGCCAAGAAAGACAAGCACTTCAAGGCCTCAGGGGCTCTGGCTTTCCTCAACGACTGGAAGTACGAGCTGGGTCACGAAATTCTAGTGCCACGAGGTAGGGGAGCATTTTAGTAGTCTCGACTCGGTCACGACGAATACACAAACTGCACCATGACACCTGCCATCAGACCAATGACAGGGCTGACACTGCGGCATTACAGGCCGGCAGGAGCTTTTTGACTCGGGTAGGGCCCTGCTTCACCATCAGCTTTGTTTCTTCCCACCCAGCCTAACCGAATCGGTGCAGGTATTCTCCACGCCTACAACTACGGCCAGCTGTACAACCCAAACAGCAAGATCATCGTTCGGACCACGACTCAGGATCGCATGCTCAAGTCGGCCGAGTACTTTCTGGCCGGGTTTTTCGGCCTGGAGTGGTGCGTGCTGCCGCCCTGAACCTGCATCTATGAACACATCACTCACCAACCGCAACCGGCCCAGGACTCGCAATGCCACCATCGAGGTCATTATTGAACAGAGAGGGTTCAACAATTCCCTTGCCGGCTACCACAACTGCCCAAATTCTAGGAAGAGCCGAGCAGGTGACGAAGCCATGAACATCTGGGTCGACAATTACCTGCAAAATGGTAAGCGGGGACTGAACCTTTGTTGTTCGAGCCTGATTCTTTTGAGACTGCTACTGACAAGGCGTCTTATACGCAGCCACGGCGCGGCTCCGACCCATGATCGATGGGTACACTTGGACCATTGAAGACTCGTTCGCAGCCATGAATATGTGCCCTTATGAAACGGTGAGATGGGCCTATGCATGCACCCCACGGGGAAGCACGAAGGCTTCTAGCTGACTCGCCCATCTTGCTGCGTTCACGACAGGTTGCGTATGGATTCAGCCGCTTCTGCGACCTGTTCACCTATGAAGAGTGGATAGGATTTAGTTACGCGATCGATCTCTCATTTGCTGGAAACGTTGCCTTCCAATCACCTATTGGGGTACGTAACACCGGACATGCTGCAACCTGCTTGTCTACTGCTCTCACCAGTCTGCGAAGTACTCACAACGTGACTTGACACGCACAGAGAGCAACCGGGATCGGATATCAACAAGAGACGATGGCGCGGCTCAAGAACCACACCCTGGGCTACTCTGGTTCTCAAATCAACGTCACGCTGGACAACAACACGGAGACGTTCCCGCTCAACCAAACGCTATACTTTGACTTCTCCCACGACACCAACATCCTGTCCATCCTCACAGCGTTTGGGCTGCGGCAGTTCTCGCAGCTGCTTCCGCCGTCATCTCATCCGGGCAAGCACAACTTGACTGTTTCGCACATAGTGCCCTTTGGCGCCCGCCTCGATATCGAGATTATCCGGACCCCCAAGCCCCTCGCGGCCGACCGATCTGGCTACACGGAGGGTCCGGAGACAAAGTACGTCCACTTTGTGCTGAACCAGCGCACTGTGTCGCTGGGATGGAGTCTCCCAGAGTGCGACGCCTCTCGAGTCGACGGCTGGTGCGAGTTCGACGCCTTCCTGGCTTCTCAGGAGAAGATGGCCGGGCTGGCCAAGTTCGATTACGCCTGTTTCGGTAAATGGGACAATATGCCGTACGGATCGATCATGGACGGGTCACCGCCCTAGTGAAGGCTCGATACGGGACGCATAATCGCACGTGTAAAGACCAAAAGCCTCTGGTTATTCAGCACAGTTTGTAATTAGGAATCCAATCTAAAGAGCCGGTTTGCTCTCCCTTTCTATTGCATAAAACCCGTGCCACGCGGGATGGAGTGCACTGGTGGACATCCATCGCCAGTCCAATCTCGACAGCAGCGTCATCTGCTCCGTTGTTCCGCATACGTGGCGTGGGTACGCCTCCGCGCTTGGTGATTGGGTGACGGAGGAGCGGGAGGACCGTGCTACCGTGGCCGTGAGAGTTTCTTTGGTGGTCATTGTCTGAGCGAGGGTCACAGAAAGAGGATGACAGAGCAAGGACTTACATCGAAACATTTGATGTTTATCTTGTGTGTCGTATAGTTCAGCTCTCTGGGCTCGCGTCCTTGAGTCCGCGCTCGCCGTTCTCGCCCGCGTCGTTGAATCCGCACTCGTTGTTCTCGCACGCGGCGCACAGCTTGACGTTGCCGTCGACGATCTCTTTGCAGCCGCACGCCGTGGCGTGGTGGTCGCAGAGTTTCGAGGCCATGTCCATGTCTGCTCTTGTGGTTTTTTTTTTTTTTTTTATCCAAACCTTCTTATTATTATAGTTTGGTGGTGATTGGGCTGGGGAAGGAAGAAGTGAATAAGAATAAAATAATAAAATGCTTGTGTTTTTTTGCTCCCGCTGGAGTATGAGCGTTGTGTGTGTGTGTGTGTGTGTGTGTGTGTGTGTGTGTGTGTGTGTGTGTGTGTGTGTGTGTGTGAGGGGAGAGTCTCGGATTTTATAGCAATAAGGGATGCCAAGACATGACACGAGAAGAGCGGGAGAGCCGAGAGAGAGGAGGAGAGCCGTCGATAGAGAACTTTTTATAAGTGTCTCGAAAAGAGTCGTGGTATGATTTTTGTGGCGGTACGCGACTTTGTCTCTATACTATCCGTCTCATCCGGTTTCTTTTTCCGTGCCTTTTTTTTTCACTATTATTTTTATCTTGTTTCGTCTCTTTTCTACTCCTCTTTTCCCGCTTTTTCCCGCCAGTGCGGTAGCATACACAAAAAGCACACCCCGGCTAGCAAGCGAAAAACGGCGTTGTCGGCATTCTGACTGGCTGGGGTTGATTTTTTTTTTTTTTTTTTCTTTCCTTATTGCGGCAGCATGCGCAAGATCCCGGAAAGGCCCTCCAAAGAGACCGGATCTCAAAAGCAGGGCCTGCATAATCTGGCGCGGCCTTGGTTCGCCAGACAGCGCACACCGCATCGTTTCGTTCGTCCCCAGAGTAACAGTGACGAAGGTGAAACAGGATTCCAGCCCGGAAGTGGTAAAGATGAAAGATGGGTAGTCGCCCAAAAAAAGAATTTTGAAAAAAAAAAAAAAAAAAAAAAAAAAAAACCG
>PYSS01000021.1:309909-381399 GCA_003049465.1 Magnaporthiopsis rhizophila
AAAAAAAAAAAAAAAAAAAAAAAAAAAAAAAAAAAAAAAGAAAGAAAAAAGAAGAAGCAGACCGACAGACAAAAAAGAGGGCCCTTCCCCATTCACCGGGCGGTTCCCATACCAGCTCGTGTACGGTGTACGTGGAGGCGTGGGTGTACTCCGCATTCTCGTCTTGGCATCTCGATGTGGACGTATGGATCCTTTCCCATTGGCTTGTCTGTCTGTCTGTCTGTCCTTCAATCCCTGGAACCGGACGGACGCATTGTGACCGTGCCGTGGCTCGACATGGCAGACAGACAGCCAGAGAGGTGTGTGTGTGTGTACTTGTGTGATAGGACGGGTAGAGCGGCATATGCCGCCTCCTATCCTGCTGGCCCAATTGCGACCAGATCAATGGACGCAAGAAGCAAGCATGGACGGGACGGATGGCCGGTGAGGCTGACAGACAGGATGGATGGATGGATGGATGGGCGGGTATGTTTTCAACCCCGACCCGACCCTCTAACGACGGGCGGGCCGTATTGTGCATACATGCATGCATGGCATGTTAGGGGAAGAACATCCGACGGGGTCGTTGGAAAGTGGTAGTGTCTGCACGTCCGCGTGTCTTGTCTCTGTGTGTATGTTTACTGGGTCGCTGGGGATCATCGGAAAAGAACAGATCCTTGAACATCGTCCGCTTGGTCCGACTGGGTGGTTAAAGGATGTTGCGGTTCGGACGAAACACGCAACCACGCAGAACCACCCGGCTCCGAGGGACACGCATGACGATCATGACGTGAGCTGGGAAAGCGCGTAGACGGCCACCTGTTCTAAAATCTAAGCAAACATCAATGGTAGGGCTGCAGGGAGACGGGCCGGTCGAGCCAGGTGGCCCCACGGACTCCCGTCGTTGCTCGAGCACTTTTTCACTTTTCAGTCTTGCTTGCTTCATCTGATGGTGATTCATGCAAGAAAAACGTGCAATCATCATCCAAGTCTGTCTTGATTTTTGGCCGTCATCCCATGAATTGATCGCTTCCATCCAACTATGTCCAGGTCCGTGAATCCACCCCCAATTCACCTTTGTTTGTGAAGATAGGGAAGGGTGATGCAAGGAAAACAAAGTATGCGACACGAAGGGAAGGTCGAGAACACCCAAGGCTTGACCATCTCCAAAAACGTTGTTGTTTGCTAATGTAGCAAAACAGAAGACGGGCGAGGTATGATATCGTTTACTTTTGTCTCAGTTATTGCTGGAAATCCAAAATAGACCAAATGCGTAAACGTCCGCTCCGTCAAATGCCAGTCAAAAAACAAGCAACAACGCGTGACTCCGCCAAATATACAACAAACATCCAACGTCCCCTGGTGTGTGATTTTTTCAAGAATTAAGTCGCAACAGTACCACTATTTTGGTTGGTTGGGTATCTCTGAGCGGGAATAGAAGCGAAAATTAAGGTATAAATGAGGTGAAACCAGAGACTACCCCAGGCTCCATGTCGACTGGGGATGGATTTGCCTGGACTGGGGCTGGTTGGCTGGAGAGAGGGAGGATGGCCTAAGGGAGAAATGGGGTTTAGGCCAGGATGGCGACACCGGCACCCAGGAGGCCGAGCATCAGGCCGCTCTGGAAGAAGACGGCGCTGCCGCCGCTGCCAACGGGGATGGTCACGGGCGGGGTCTTGGTAGCAGCAGGCGGCACGGGTAAGCCACCGGTAGAGGTGGCAATCTTGGTCGGCGCGGGCGGCACGTACGTCGTCGCGTTCCTGGTCGGCACGGGGTAGGCCGAGGTAAGGTTGACGGTCGGGTAGTAGGTGCTGCTGGTGCTGATGATGATGCTGCTGCTGCTGCTGCTGCTGGAGGTGGTGTTGTAGTAGACGCTGCTGGTAGAGCTGCTGGAGCTGGCCGAGCTGGTGCGGCCAGGGCAGTTGGAGACCGTGGGGTTGCACGTGGTGATGGTGATGGTCTTCGTCATGGTGGCAGTCGAGGTCGTGGTGCCAGAGGTCGTGGTCTGGGCCGCAGCCACGGCAGCGAAGGAGGCGACGACGCCGTAAACGAGGTTCGAAGCGAGCATCTTGATTGTGTGTGTGAGCGAGTGTGGCGACTCTTTGTGTATCGGTAAAGACCTGCGTCTGTGTGCTTCGTTTGCCTGGTCGAGGCTGGCTAGGCGGGCTGCTTTTTATTTTTCAAGATGGAAAGACGACAAACAAAAACGAAGGAGGTTGAACAGAGGCAGGATATGGATGACAAGGAGACGGTAGAGAGCGGCACGCTGAAATCAGCTGGGAAGGAAGAGAAAAAGCCTTTTTGAGGTTAAAAGAGTGAATCGCAAGATGCGGGCAACGGTCCGAAGCGAGCGAGGAAAGAAAAAAGGGGGCGAGGAAACGGGAGCTGCAGACCACGGGCCCATGCGCTCTATTTAATCCAACGCCCCGGTTGGCAAAAAACGGCGTTGCGGCGGGGAGGGAGCTCAGCAGGGTGCCGGGGGGGGCGGCAGGCCGCTGGAAGGACCGCGCGCCAGCCAAGGTGCCTGCGGTTGCCCCTGGAAGCTGAACCCACAAGCTCCAGGCCACCCATGCTCCCTGTCCACTCACGGACGCGGGAATTTCGGGCGCGAGTGGGGCGAATGGAGATCGCCCTCTTGGGTTACTCATTCCTGGTTTTTTTTTTTTTTTTTTTTGTTGCGCCATTTGGCTAGGGGAGCCGAGAATAACAGGGAGGGCTCACTCTCACTGGCCAGCCTGAGCCCTTGTTCCTGGTGCCTTGCAGCGGGCAGCATTCGAATCCAGCAGGAGCTTAGTGGTGCTGCAGGAACGCGCCGCTGCTGACACACACACACATATTCTCTCTCCTCTCCATCTCACAAAGCAGGGAAACACGAGCACTCGGATCTCGCAAAACGATGCTGCCATGTGGCCTTGTGTTCCCCCGGTCAGGGGTGGATGGGTGTGTTCATATGGCCGTAGAAACTCAAAAGACGCATACCCAGGTAAAGCAACCTTGAAGATTCGAGATCAACCAACCTCCCGTCGTCCTACCCGGTCGCATTGATTTATTTTCAGGCCTGTCTTTTTGCAGGGACTCGTATGTAGGCGGTTGGTGGCCAAGACTTGGCCAAGAAACCTGTGCAATCAAATGGGATGGCTGGTGAAAGCCCTGGCGAACGCCTCTCGCCTTTTTTTTTTCTTTTTCGATTGCTTCATCCGCGCGCCCGGTTTGCCACGTCGGATTCGCGGCGGCGACGGTCGAGCTGCGCATTTGCCAGCTCGCCGACGGTGGAGATGAGCATGTCTCGTCTCTGGTGCCAGGGTCATCGGGGGGGCCGTTATCGCCCGACGACGGGAATGGCATTCCAGCCGGAGAGAATGCGTTTTTTTTTTCTCTCTCTCTTCTCTCTGCTTCTTTGCTGATTCGGACTGATCGTTCCACAGTCGGAAAACCTCCAGTGATTTCTCACAAGCGATGCTTCAGCTGCCGAGGTCGGAGGCTGTGCCTGGCTAGGCAAAGTCAAAGGTGCCACAACACACCGCGAAATCCTGCGGTCGAGTGTGGCGTTACAAAAGCACACGACACAGCACCATGTCCGGCAATGGATCTGGGCCCTTTTTATAGCACCTAGGTGGCAATGTGCCTGGGCCGATGACTAAATCAAACCAGAGTTGAAGCCCTCCAGATTTTCTGGTGATGGTGCCGATTCTCGCTTGGTTTTGAATTGCACTGCCGGACCAAGGTGTGAGCCAAGCAGTGGGGATACACTCACCTAGGTGTATATATATGCAGAGGCTTCTCGCTGTCCTCGGTGGTCTTTTTTTGTTTCCTTTCTCCTCACTCACAACCATTCGCCAAGTTTTGAGCCTTTCCACTTGTTCCTACTCGTTCCTTTGGTTTTTCCTATATTCAGTTCTTTGAGCTGTCGATTTCGCAGCTTCCCAATCGTTTCGTCTCAGCCTTTTATCATAACCAAAAACCTATTTAAATATGCATTTTCCCGCCGTCTTCAAGGCCGTCGCCATCTTGGCCCTTTCGGTCGCTCCCGCGCTTGCGCTCCCCGTTGGGGGTAACGATCTCGCCGCCCGAGGGCAGGGGCCTTCCAAACCTGACACAAAGGTCTACCCCTACCCCCCGGTGCGGCCCAGGCCCCCTCCCCAGCAGGACAATGATGGCAACACCAACTACACCCCTCCCCCCGCGAGGTTCAAAGCGGGTCGTTCCCACCCCAAAAATCACCGCACCAAAGCCTTTTAAACAGCCGTATTTTTTTTTCGGTTTGATGAACGTCTTCGTGGTGATTTTTCAGAGTCTTCATTGATTTTGCGGTGGGGAAGACCCATTGTGAAGCTCACAAGGGTTGGGGTGTAAATTTTGACGCGGTACGACAGGCATGGATGGAAGTTTGGTGGTTTGTTTTGGAGGGGTATTTTTTTTTCGTTAGCTACTTGAATGATCGGTCCAATGGGATATGACCATGGCAAGCAATACGACATTTCCCTTCCCTCATTCAACTCTTTCCATTCCTGCTTTTTTTACCGCAGTTGGTGATCCGGGCTTAGTGACCTGATTGCACACTGATCGTCGGTGCATCTGCTTGCCATCGCCATGGATTCCGACGCACAATGCCCACGGCAACAGATCAGATGCGTATCGATCGATCTTTGACTGTCGAATGGAGAGCTCGGCCATTGGTCAGCAGCCCTGCACTCTGAAACCGAGCACAGGTGTGCCCCTCTACCGTAGCGCGGGGTTGATTTGCCCATTCGTGTCGCCTCAGCCATGCTCGCCTGTGCTTGCTTGTTGTGAACCCGTGAACCCCTCATTCGGCCATCGCTGTGCACTGCTCAATCCCCTGCCCCGCTCGTCTTTTGTGCCTGCCGCTTGACCTGTGCCCTGCCAACAACATAGCGCCATTTTCAGACGTGTCTCACCTCGCTTCGCGTCGTGCTTTGCCTGAGGCAGCACCGAAAGAACGCCTGCTCCTCTGCCGAGGGAAGCGAACCTACCTCCCTGAGGTAGAGGTACCAACCACGGAGATTGATCTCCCCTCAGTCACGCCGCCATCATGGCATCCTCCACCGCGGACCAGTCCGCCGCGGCAAAGCCTGCCGCCGCAGCCTACTCAACCGACCCGGCCCTCTACATCTACACCTCCCTGACCGCGGGCAGCTCCCACATCGTCACGGCCACCTCGCGCCTCGAGACCATCCTGCGAGCGAATCGGATCCCCTTCAAGGCCATCGACATCGCCACTGACGAGAAGGCTCGCATGCTGTGGGGCCGCAGGGCCGGCAAGGACGAGTCGGGCCGCATGCGCAAGCTGCCCGGCCTTGTCCAGGAGGGCCTCGTCCTGGGCGTGCGTGCTTCCTTTCTTCGTCTTTAACCGGGCGTGGGTGGGTTGGAGTTGAAGGTGGTTATTTTTGCTTTCTGACACGCAATTCACTGCAGGACCTGGTCGAGATCGAGGAATGGAACGAATACGGCGAGCTCAAGCAGCACGTCAAGATCTTCTACGACGACTTCACCCAGCCCTCCATCAGCCAGGCCCCCAAGATGCCGCCGGTCCAGCCCAAGCCCGCAGTCCCGGCCGCCGCCGCATCCGCCGCCGCTGCCGGTGCCGCCGCCGCCGCCAAGGCAGCCATCGCCGTCGTCGGCCCGAAGCCTCCTCCTCCTCCTCCTCCTCCGGCCGCCCCGCCAGCAGCCGCCAAGGGCCCGCCGAAGCCCGGCGCCACCACCACCTTGCCGGTGCTCAGCGTCGCCGAGGAGGCCGCCGCCAAGGCGAAGCAGATACGCCTCCAGAGCCTGCGCGATAAGGTCTACGGCAAGGGCAACAGCGGCCCCGCCGCCAAGCCCAAGGAGGACGAGGCCGCGGCGGACGAGAAGAAGGCGAAAGAGAACGAGGCGGGCGGGGCCAAAAAGCCCGCCGCCATATCCCTGGCGGCAGCAGCATCAAGGACGGACGCGGGGCTCCAATCGCCCACCACGAGCGCCTGGAATGCCGGCAACGGCGGCCCGGCGTCCTCCGAGAGCATCTTCCGCACCCTCCAGAGCCCGACCAGCACCGCCTGGAAGCCCACCGACGTCGACCCGCCCGTGACTTCGCACCGGGGTTCGGTCGTGAGCCCCGCGTCGCCCGAGGAGATTGAGGCGATCGAGAAGGAGCTGGCTATCAAGGAGGAGCCTGAGGAAGAGGAGGAGGAGGAGGAGGATGATGATGATGATAGTGAAGAGGAGGATTCTGATGACGACGACGACGAGGAAGAGGAGGAAGAGGAAGAGGAGAAGCCCAAGAAGCCAGCAGCGGCAGCGGCAGCGGCAGCGGCAGCGGCAGCGGCAGCCCCAGCCCCAGCCAAGAGCTCGGAGCCACCAAAGGAGAAAAAGGACCCGGAGAGCAAAGATACCAAGGCGTAAAGGGGCCCTAGACTCCATCTTGTTTTGTGATCCTTGCCTTTTTTTCTTTTTCCTAGTGTTAGTTCGATGGATGATATCCACAGCCTAGGCCTAGGTACAGCAACCTTGCTATCTGCGATACGTGTCTTCTTTGCGCAAACAATGCCGTGATATCTGGACGAACCCTCAACTCTTTTGTTCGAGATGCTTTCCGGCGTGTGTGATAGTGTGCTCTGCAAACGTTGTTGCAAGTATAGAGTGGCGGCAACGTATGCGACCAGCTAGCATTGTCAAGCAGCGCAGGATGAAGCGCTGCCGTCTTTCGATTTTTTCCTTCATCCGTGCCTATTTTCCAAAATGCCACATTTGTTTTAATCATACAACCCTTCGTCATCGCCGCCCGAGCCGTCCAGGTTGTCAGTTGTCGCCACCGCCTTGCCCTTGCCCCTCGCCCTGACGCTCCCATTCGCGCTCCCCGGGCGATAACCGTCGCCGCTGACGGTCTCGTCGTCGTCGTCGCTGCTCGACGACGCCACAGCCTTGCCCTTGCCCTTGCCCAGAACCGGAGCAGCAGCCATCAGGGCTTTCCCTTTGCCCTTGACGCTCGAGCTCGACGAGACGGAGCGGACAGGCCCGCGGGGCAGGAGGCCGTTGTCCTGCTGCTGATTTTGCTGCTGCTTGTCCCGCCCTCCCTCAAAGGTGGCGCGCACACGCTCGTAGTGCGCCAGCTCGCCGGCGCTCACGCTGGGTATCAGCTCGCGGTGCGCCTCCATGAAGTCGTGCTCCATGACCATGACGGCCACGTCCTCGGGCTCGGCGTAGTGGTCGAAGAAGTAGGCCGTCGAGATGGGCGGCCTTCCGCCGCCGCCGCCCGCCGACGCCTCGCGCTCTGCGTTCAGCGTCTTGATCTTTGCGTCCACTCGCGATGCTTGCCGCGTGACCGCCTTCAGCATGGCGTCGCTGCACAGGGCGTAGAAGTCGGCGCCCGTGTATGTGAATGGCAGCTTCTCCGACACTGCCTTGAGAGACACCGAAGGATGCAGTGTAAACCTGGGTAAATTGTATGTGTATGGTTAGCTTGGACCCTTGACGCGATGGTATTAGTATGAATACATGCAACTGACTTCCGAGTTAGCGCCTCCATAATCCGGAGCTGCTTCTCATGCGTGTCCGAGACGCCCAGGTATAGCAGCTTGTCAAAACGGCCTGGGCGCAAGAGTGCCTGGTCCAGCAGATCAGGCCTGTTGGTGGCACCGATAACGAAAACGCCGCCGGCCGAGGAACCGTCGTCGTCGTCGTCCCCGCCACCGCCGCCGCCGCCACCAGACGACATGCCGTCCAGCTCGGCCAGCAGTTGCGACACGATGCGGTCCATGACACCGCCACTGTCGCCTTGGTTTCCACGCTTGGGGGCGACCGAGTCCAGCTCGTCGAAGAAGACGACGCAGGGCCTTGCATCGCGCGCCCGCTGGAAGACGCGCCGCACGTTCGCCTCGGACTCTCCAATGTACATGTTTAGCAGTTCCGGCCCCTTGACGCTGAAGAAGTTGAGGCTGTACTCGGTCGCGATGGCCTTGGCGAGAAGCGTCTTCCCGGTTCCGGGTGGGCCATAGAACAGGATACCGGATCGCTTCTTCATGCCCTTGGCGAAGAGCTCCGGCCGCTCGAGCGGCAGCTGGATCGTCTCCTTGACGGCCTCCTTGACGTTGCTCAGCCCTCCGACGTCGTCCCACGTCACGTTTGGAATCTTGGGTGCCCCGATAGCGTCGGCAAAGTTCTTCCGCGCCGCGTCGACCGCCGTGTCTAGATCGCCCTTGGTGAGCCCGCGCACTGCTGACCCTCCAGCCACCAGAACGTCTCTGACCGTGACGGCTGGCAGCCCCTCCTCGGCGCTTCCAGCGCTGGCCCTCTCGGCCAACCCTTCGAGCCGCGCCCGCCGTGCGACCAAGGCGCGGTCGATGACGTCCACGAGGTCTCCGGCCACCAAGGCCGCCGTTTTGAGAGCGACCGCGCCGAGGTCCACGCCGGTGTCGAGGGCGAGGCCACGCTGGTCGACGATGGAGCGTAGGATGCCCTCGCGCTCGCCCTCGTCGGGCGCCGACATGTCGAGCTCATGGGTAAAAAGGCCTCGCACGCCGTCGGGGATCTTGTCAGGCTCCGTCGTGGTCGCAATGAGCACCCTTGCATCCGACAGGATGTCGCGCATTGTCGCTGTCATGCGCTCTGCCGTGAGCGCCTCGACGTGCCGAATGAGGAGCGCGCAGCACTCTGGCCCGCAGCTCAGTGCGCGCTCCGCCCGCGCCTTGAGCGTCCCATCCGTCTTGACATCGCTGCCGCCCGCCCCTCCCTCGCTCAGGATATCAAACGCGTCCACTGTGAAGGTGTGCAGGCCGATGTCACGGCACGCGTCCGTGGCCAGCCTCGCCTTTCCAATGTTGCGCTGCGTGGACACCAGCAGGATCGCGACGGGCGGCGCTTTGAGATGTATGGCCCTTTTGCTCGTCGCGGCGGCCAGCAGCTCTCTAACACGACGCCGCAGTGGCGAGATATAGCTTGGCCTAGGCTCACAGATGGCCACGGGAGGTGACCCCAAGACGCCGCTGGGAGGGTTCAAGATACCTAGATAGTATTGCCAAGTGCTCGCTTTCACACCAGGCACGCGACCATTGACCATGCCCGACGATTCTAGGTGGGCCATGGAGGTCTCGACGCAGGCGGCAGATCCCCATAGTGCCTCGTCCTGTTCAGCCTCGGCACCGTCGTGCTTCTGTGCTTGAAGGTGCGAGACCCGGAACCAGGCCACCTCATCCAGGTTTAAGCCCCGTCCATCGGGGGCTTTTGTGTTGGCGGAGCCGGCCGCGAGCGAGAGTATGTCGTCTATCGCAGAGCCCTCGCCAGAGGATGCTTCCTTCATTGTACGCCCAAGCTGCGTGTCTATGGGCACGGCTATGAGGTCACCGGCCTTGATGACGCGAAGTTTCTTCTCAAAATACCACTTCAATCCAGCCATGACGGCCATCTCCAAGTCCCTAGATGAGGACACGGGGGTGCGGACCTGCTGGATGATGACGTCACGGGCATAAGGTGGCTGCATGACTGCCGCGGCCTGCGAGTGCGGCCCGCCGCCGTGGTGATGTGCGATGGCCCTCTTCAGGGGCAACAAGCGCAGATGCGACGGGCTGTCCAGATTGGCGAGAAGGAGGGGTGACGCATACGCTAGAGGGCTGGTCGGCTTCCGCACCTGCGACTCGAAGAAAGAAAGGCTGCGGCCGCCATGCTTGGAGCTCGGGATCCGGCTAACGGGCCGTCTCGAGTACCCCTCGGGCAGGCCAAACACCCTGGCGGGCCTCCACGCAGGCTCCTGCGCATCTGGTTCCCCGAAGCTCCCCAGGGCGAACGGACCGAAGCCGTTGGCCGGGGGAGCCGCCGAAGCTTCCACCCGGACCCAGTCTCCAGAGAAGCAGCCGATCCTCGACAGGTTGCTCACATCAACGTAAACGTGGGCCTCCTCGTCGTCCTCGGGCGTCGGCTTCGGGTGTAGCAATTCCGCCGGTATGGGCTTCACGAGGCCCTGGGCCTTGAACAGACGGCCTCGAGGGCGGTCGGGACGTGCGGTCGTTGCGGTGAAGGACGAGAAGACAGACCCGGGTGTGGTCATGCCGTTGGTTTTCCTCCCGCGGCCCACGGTCATGGGTGTACCAGGCTGCATGGTCGAGAGACCGCTCGCGGTGGGCTGTGGCAAGGCCGGCGTCTGCAGCGATATCATGTCGTCGACCGAATCGTCCGATAAATCGTCATTGTCGCCCTCGGACAGCTCCGTCTCGGACGCGCTGGTGGTGGCAGAGCTCTCAACGGCCGAATCGTTGACCTCGAGCTTGTCCCGCTCCTCGGCGGCCGAGTAGAACTGGTCATTAGCCGTATCCTCGTCGGCCTCCGTAACGCCGTCGAGCATCCCACCGGGGCGCCCGGAGGCCCTGTCCCTATTCCCCTTTGGGCGCGATCGACTCGGTGAGACAATGATCTTGGTTTTGGGAGAGAGGACACCCTGCGCAACGGGCTCGCAGAGCGTGACCCTGCCAGGATTCGGCGGTACGTGTGTTATCGGGTGCGGCGGCAGCGGCAGCGGGAACAGATCGCCGGAATGCACAACGCGGAGGGTGCTCAGGGCGGCGCGCAGAGCGGTGGCCAAACGCAGCTCGGAAGTTGCAGCAGCCGAGGCTTCTCCCTTGCCGATCGTCGAGGCCTCGGGGTGGTCCCTAAAGAAGGTGCCCTCGCCGTTCCCAAGACGCTTGGCCAGGTCGCCATCTAGGCTGACAAAGACAGTGTCGAGTGAGAGGGCAACGGCGTCGACGACCAAGATGTCTATGCCGCTTCTGCTGTGGCTGGATAGTTTGGACGGTGCAACACGCTCGAGGATGGTGGCGAAGTTCTGTAGTACGAGGCTCGAGTCTGAGGGGGAGAACTGGACGGTTGAGTGCGACAGGGCGGTGGACTTGGTGACGGGCACAATGGTCCAGTCGGTGGTTTCGGGGGAGGCGTCGGGCATCCAGGGAGCAATGGCGACGTAGTGGACCTCGCCGAGATCCTGCGGCTCTGCGGGCGACCGGGACAGTCGTGTGTCAGCTACGGGCCGGCGACCACTTCCACTTCCTTGCTTCACGGACACGCGGATGACGACAACAAGGCACAGAGAGAGGGCTTACGGTTCCTCAGATGGGGGAAAAGGTCGGCGAACAGGTCCTCGGACAGAATACCGACGTCGCTACGGAGGTGGTCATCGAGGGCAAGTCGGGCCGAGATGGGCAGCTTGTCCTCGCGCCTTCTCCGGCGCCGCTTCCGGCAGGCGAGTGCAGGGGCCGCGTCCATGGCGGACCAAGGAGGGAGGCGGCGGGCGCACTCGAGCGGGCGACTTTGGTGGGTGGTGCGACGTCGGCGGGCGACGTGGGATCAAAGCAGCTGCGGTTCGGCCGACTCCCGCACAGGTCGCAATAACGCACGTTGGGATCAGTTGGTGGCAGGCCGCCAGGGTCTGGCGCCGAGTGGAAGACGACGGTCTGGCATAGCACTTCGAAAATTCAGTGGAGCTCACAGCTCCAGCGCCTCGGATTGGGCCTCGGCCCAGCCCAGCGCGCCGGCCCCTCATGGATTTGGCAGGCGCGCTTGGGCACCGCGCAGATGACAGAAACTCGGGGCAAGGTAGGCCGGGGTATAGTCACGTGAACGAAACCTGCACGAATACCGGTGCCTGTCCTGAGATGTCTTTGCCCCATTGAACGTAGCCTCTTTGGTTTTAATTCGTTTGTTTGGTGTTGGTGGACAATGATCTTAGCCTCGATGTGGACGACGACTTATGCGATCCCAATCGGGGCCTTCCGCCGTGGGGGGTGGTTTCACATGTCTGTGCTATGATGCGCTGTTTTTGTTGATCTCATAGACATTTATGTCCTTGCTTTTGTTGCTCAAAATGACGCAACGCTCCCCTGGCTGAGCTTAGCCCTTGGCGGAATCCCTATGCCTGGTACCTGGTATTTACAGGCGCTGAGCTGCAATCAGTCGTGGTTTTGGGAGGCCTGGCTCCTGACTGCTGACCCCGATTCTACCAATGTTCGGAGACGCGGCTGCTGAGGCGTTCTCTGCAAGGGCCGGTCGGTTCTGGTCAGGCTGCGTCTGTTCTAAAAGAAAATCCGAATGCGGAGATACAGACGATTCTAGGTACCGCTACCGGGGATTATTTCCGGTGTGGCTGCCAGATCCCTAGTACGGTTTGTACCACAGGTACTTGGGAGCAGGTACCTCTTTGTACGCGGCTTCTCTATGACGTCTCTCGATTCCAAGCAGACCAAGCCCGTTTGATTGGCTTACGGCTTGATCATTGGCATCCTGGGGAACCGCTCGCTGGCATCCATAATCTCCTGATGCCGACCCAGAATACATGCAGCGCCCGCCTTTTGTCGAGTCGGTGTAGCGACTTGGTATTGACAGCTGCATACGGCAGCAAACCACTGTGCTATTTTTATGCTTTAATAGGCCCTGTGCTTACGATATTCGAAGCTACAAACTCCACGCTGCCTCCCTAGCCTTTTCCCAAGCCACGCTAGACGAAACTATATAAAACTCTCGTCGGTATCCTCCCTGGCCCGTAAGAGTAAAGGGCGCCGGTGACACCAACATCACCCTTCGCATTGGAGGGTCGGGCGGGGGGTAGCTGGGCTGGCTTGACATGGCTATCGAGGCTGGATCCGGTGAGCACAAGAGCAGCCCTCTGGGCATTGCACACAAAACACCAGAGATGGAGAGTTCATCTTCGAGAAACGGTGATTACTCTCCCAAGGCCGCATCCTTCCTCCGAGAATCTGCTGCCAAGTTCGCAAAGCAGTCCGAGAAGCTCTCGCACTTGACACACACCGACAGCTGTGACGATGCCGCCGTCGAGGCCCGGTTTGTCACGCCGCATGATCCCGTCATCGTCACAGCCGAAGGCAACCGCCTGCCCGCCGTGCCTCTCCAGGAGGCCCACAAACTCAACATCCTCAGGGAAGCGCTCGAGGAGACGCAGCACACGCAGGCCGCCGCCTCGTCATCATCCTCCTCCTCCTCGCCTGCACACGCGAGCGATGCCTCCTCCGCGGCGGCCGGGGCCGAGCGGTGCGCAGACCGGAATCCGGCAAACCTCGCCAAGGCGCTCCGCGACGCCAATGGCAAGTCCTTACAGAAATCGGGCGAGGGCTCGCTGCGCCGGTCGATGCCACCATCGCATACGAACCCCCTGTTCCCTCCGCTGCCCCTGTACGGGCCCCCGTCTTTCTGGCGCAACGTCCAGTGCACCACCTTCCGCGTCACGTCCTTCTTCCTCAGCCTCGCCTTCCTCGGCGTCATCGTCCTGGGCGCCCTGTTCACCAGCATACCGCCGGTTTGCGGCCGCGTCCTCAGCCGGCTGATGCTGCGGGATCCGGACGCGAAGAGGGTGTTTTATGAGGAGGAGAAGAGGCGCGCGGCGGCACGTCGAGCGGAGACCCGCAACTGGAGGCGGCGGCGCGGCTCTCGCCACACATCGGGCGAGAAGGAAGACGACGGCGTCGGATACGTGCCCACCGAAGGCGGCCCAGACCCGGTCAAGTGCGACGTAGCATACTACGCACGCCGTGTCGGACTTGACATCGAGGAGATTCAGGTACAAACAGAAGACGGGTTCATCATCGACCTTTGGCATGTGTACGACCCCAGGGAATACGAGGAGCTTCCCCCCTCGGAGCGCGAGCAGCGTGGGCCAGGTGTCTTCGCTGGCAGCAAGAAGAGGCTGAGGAACCCGGACAGGCCCCGCAAGTTCCCCATCTTGCTTATGCATGGCCTGTTGCAGAGCTCCGGGGCGTATTGCTGCAACGACGACGACTCGCTGGCTTTCGTTGGTCCCCCTCTCTGGTGCCATCCTCACACACACCTGGAACAACACCAAAGCTAATCTTTCTCTCAGTATCTGTGCAAATCAGGATTTGATATATGGCTGGGAAACAACCGCTGCGGCTTCAAGCCGAAACACAGCCTTTTAAAGTACCAGGACCCGCGGCTTTGGGCTTGGAATATCAGACAAATGGGCGTGAGTAACCTCAAATTACCATTGCGGCAAGGTCAACAGAATGGTATGCAGGTAAAATATTAACGTATGTCTCGGGGGGACGGTCTTAACCCAGGTCTTCGACCTCCCGGCCTTGACTTCGCGGGTCTTGTACGAGACCGGATTTAAAAAGATCGGTCTCGTGTGCCACTCGCAGGGCACAACCCAGACCTTCGTCGCGCTGGCCAAGGAGCAGCGGCCGGACCTGGGCGAGAAGCTGACCGTGTTCTGCGCGCTGGCCCCCGCGGCCTACGCGGGCCCACTCATCGGCAAGATGTACTTCAAGTTCATGAGGGTCATCACACCCTCCATGTTCCGGCTTATGTTTGGCATCCACGCCTTCATCCCCTTCATGATGACCATGCACCGCCTGCTGCCGTCCCGCGTCTACGGCCACCTCGGCTACCTCGTCTTCTCGTTCCTGTTCAACTGGACCGACGAGCGCTGGGACCGCGGCCTGCGCGACCGCATGTTCCAGTTCGCGCCCGTCTACGTCTCGGCCGAGTCCATGCGGTGGTGGCTGGGCCGCGAATGCTTCGCCCGTCACAAGTGCATCCTGGCCACCAAGGAGGAGTGGCGGGCCGAGGAAAAGGAGGACGCGGCGGCCGAAAGGGAGGGCAAGGGCCCTGTCGGGGGCGACTCGACGGCAGCCATGGAGGCTAACCGGAACCTGGATCCTGAGCACGGCCGGAGCGCGCCGCAGCAATGGCCGCACGACCTCGTCGTCGATCCCGAGGGCGTGGCTGACCGAAGTTCGAGCCCGAGCCCGAGCCAGAGCCCGAGCCCAGGCCCGAGTCCGAGTTCCGGTCCCAGTGGCGCCCCCTCGGCGACGGCCAACCAACAGTCTCCGCCGCAGAGCAGCAGCCGCCGCAGCGGCAGGAGGACGCGCGGGTCGACGGCGTGGTACAACTCGCAGGCGCCGCCCTTTGCGTTTTGGGTGTGCGGGCGCGACGACCTGGTGGACGGCGCCAAGCTGCTCCGCCGCTTCGAGCGCGGCAGGGAGCCGCACGTCGACGTGGTGCACTCAAAGGTCGTGGCCGACTACGAGCACCTCGACGTCATCTGGGCCATGGACGCGCCCACCCAGGTCTTTGCCGAGCTCCGCGAGGTCCTGTGGAAGACCTGTGACGCCCGCGACCGCTGCCGCGTGCCCACGGGCTGCGACGACGTTGCGCCTTGGACGCGCCCGCGTCACGCCGGGGATGGCGACGAGGATGAGGGTGGGAAAGGCGAGTTTTAGCAGAAGGTGTTGTATTTCATGAAATGAATCACGTTTGAGTGGAGCACATGGAGCACAAAAGAAATATAATATTAATTTATCGATCCGGTCGAGCATAGACCACAGTTTTGATGACAAAAGTCCTTGACGGACTTTCACCAAACAACGGTAGGAAACATCCTGTACTTGCAGTTGATCTACAAGAAATGCTCCTCTGCATACCTCTAGACCGCCTCCAGAAACCCCTGACTGACCCTGACCGACGTAGAGATATCCGTTACGGCCACACGGTCCCTGTCTTATCATTGCCCTTCCTTCGCCGTGGCAGGTCTGAACACGACATAAGACTCATCATCTCCCTCCTCGATCCTCCTCTCCTCATAGCCGTCCAGGTCCAGGTCCAGGTCCAGGTCCTCCCGAAGTTCCGCTCCATTCACCTCGGCGGCCTCCATCACCACCCCCTGCTCATCTTCCTCAGCCCCGCCGCTGAAGAAGGCGGTCCTGTCCGAGAACAGCTCCGCCTCGGCACCACCCGCTGCTCCTCTCGGCCGAATCACGTGCAACCTATACGCAAACACGATCCCCGGCGCCGTCTCGCAGCCGTCCGTTCTCGTATCCTCCCTGCTTCCTGAGATGTCGGCCCCCAGCTGAACGGGCACGGTGCCAGCGGGTACAGGCCCCGATGCCCCGACGGCGACCTCGGTTTTTCTCCCCTGATCGTCCGTGACCACGAAGCCCTGCCGCACCACGCGCAACCCCGAGATGACGTACACGTGGCGTGGGCCGAGCCGCCCACTACGAACGTGCCTCTTGACGGCGTCGAGCCCCACGATCGCCTCCAGCACCCCGGGGGAGAAGACGCCGTTGTACGCCCGCACCTCGTGGTCCGTCGCGCCAAAGGACCGGCTCTTGTGCCGCGACAGGTCCGTCTTGCCGTTGGCGCTGGCGAGGTCGAGGAACGACGCGAAGAGCTCGAGCCCAAAGGACCGGTTCTTCCCGGTCGTGAAGCTGCGGTTCTTCTCGACTATGGACTGGGCCGTGGGCAGCGCGATGGCCGGGTGAGATGCGAGGGAGGCGACCGCGGCCGTCGGCCGTCGGGGGTCGGGGATGACGTTGCCTAGGGCGATTTGCCCGTTGGGAAGGAAGGTGAAGTCGGGAGGGAGAAATCAGGTCTTGCTTGTCATAGTGTGGGGGCAGGGCGTGGCTGTCGAGTGTGTAAGGCGCAAGCGTGGATGTTTGGGGGTACACAGGCATGTCCAAGTTTGGGGATCCAGCCTCCCTTGACCCCTCACCAAGGAAGGCAGAGGCGTCACTGACAGCGAGTTGCCGTAGCCCAATCAGCGGGCTGTCCGAAGTGAGTGTTATGCAACTCCGGTGCTGATAAGCTGCGCCTCACTAGGTACCTAGGTACCACCTACCACAACGCTGCAAGTCTGTGTGGTGCGACACTGCCTGAAAGGTCAGGTTATCGTCACCTACACGGCATATAACACAGCAATAGACCGCCACTATTGCATACGAGGTATCTTCTTGTCCCCTTATCACCAACCCTATGAGCTGTTATGCTCAGCGCCGCCTTGTCTTCCCAGCCACTGGGTAGCGGTTTACGCGCCAGAAGCTCTCGCTAGTGAAGAAATGAAAATCCCGTCGTTAGCCCCCTCGTACCCTCTCAACACGTCCCATTCACCCTCGGGAACCTCCTGTCGATGTCCGACAAGGCATCGCAAATGGCGAAGCATCGCAGCCGATCACCCCGCCTATTCTTCCAGAACAACATGGGCTTCACGGCCTTGAGCCGCGGACGGTCGCGGTCCTCCGGCGCCAGCCGGTGCAGCACCGCCTCCATGCCCTTGGCCGTCCGCAGGCGCTGAAGGATCGCCACCTCAGGGAGCGGGACCAGCGAGGGCAGGACCGAGGCGTACGCGAGCATGGTGGCGCTGATGCCCGCCATTATGGCCGTGGCGACCGAGGACCCGGGCTCGCAAACCTTCGGGTACGTGGTCGCGAACTCCCCGCTAATGGCGTCCGGGATGTCGTCGCCGAACGTTCCGAGCACGGCGGCGCCGTTGCCCGTGCTCACCGAGTTCGACTGCAGAAACGTCCCGTGGCAGTTCGTCGCGTAGACGGATATGACGGAAGGGTGGCGGGCCGGGAAGCTCTCGTCGTCCGCGGATGAGTTTCCGGCGCTGGCGAGGAAGATGATGTCATCGTTGCGCCACTTCTGCACCGTCTCGATGGCCTCGCGTATCCCTTGATCGTCGCTCGGGAAGCCGAACGACATGGAGATGATGTCTGCTTTCCCGGGCTGCCCAGCCCAGAGGATGGCCTGTCCAAAACGGGTGTGTAAGATTTCATGCGGACGTTGTGACTAGTAAGTAGGTACTGCTCTTACATCCTTGATGCTCTCTTGACTATTTTTGAGCTCGTTTGTGTTTTCGGCGACACGAGCCACTAGGATTTCTGCGCCAGGGGCACACTCCATGATAAGTCTCGCCATGAAGGTGCCGTGGCCGAAGGTGTCCGTTACAGTCGATGTGCTCGGTGTTACAAAGTCCTTCACGTCCGTGGCGCTTTTGAGGAGTCCGCTCCTTTCCTAGAACACAGGCAGGTCCCGATTAAGCCCTGTATCTAGGATAGCAACTCGAACCGGGGCTGTAACTCGCCACCTGCGTCGTGTGCTCTCCACCTGCCGGCTGATTTCCATGAGTTCGCTCAGCCACCTCTTGGGAACGATGGCGCTGTGGAATAACGCTTCTCGCTCTGGTTTCCACCAATCGTCGGATTCGGTAGGCCCTGGTGGCAGATCGTCATTGGATGGACCAAGCCGGCTTAGTTTTGTACTCTCCGTTTCCGGAGCGTTGGGCATCCGCGATCGCTTGGACGCTGGTCTGTCACCCCAGGCGGAGTTTAATCGGATAGGAGACTGCCATGACAAAGGGTTTGCACGAACATCAGACCCATCGATGGAAGGCTCTCGTTGCTCGTGTCTAATGCTGAGACAGGGCTTCGTCCGAGGGGTCGGCTCCGGGGACTCGGACCGCTGGCGTTTGTTACCAGCCCGAGGGGTGGATTCGGCGAGCGCAGTTTCGAGCTTCTCAACAACTTCTCTATAAAGCTCCTTTCGGATGGCGAGCTCAGCGTCCCTTTCGTCGGCGCTACCCCGTCTCAAAGCTCTCGAAATCTGACTATGGGCCATCAAGCAATCCCTGACAGCTTGAAGGTAACTATCGTTGCGCTCCTCCTCGAGTCGGTCAACCATATTGCACAACTCGGCCCATGTTCCTCGGTTGGCCCTGTCGTAGTTAGAGCCAATGTAGAGGTCGATGCTTTGGCCAAAGTCGATCTCTAGTAGGAGCTTGGCAAACGACAAGAGGGTCGGATGCCCGATTTGGAAGACGTGGGACTCGGCCGTGGCCGGCGGACCGGAGTCAAACGACAAGTAGAGCGTCTCATTCCGCGTCCGGGAACAAGGAGACTTCGTGGAACCGAGGAAGTAGATTCTTTTGGAACTCAGATCGGCATCAAAGAAATCCATCAGGCAGTAGCCGAGACGGACCGCCAATGCCCTCTTCTCCTGTGTTTTGTATCTTATCGAAGAAGACCCTCCCGATAAGGTGACGAGGTCTAAGGGCTTGAAAGCCCCGCTTGAGATGAGCTTGTCGAGATTCTCTTGCGGTGGCGCCGAGGAGGGTTGTGATGGGTGTAGGGGCGTCCAGGCGCCGAATAGCCCGTACTGCTCGATTAGTAGGATCAATGCTTCGCCTTGGCCTGTACGGTTTCTGAGGTCGAGACATATGTTTTGGATTGGCGCAATGGGACAGTTTAAACTCCTAAAAACCGAGTTAATATCTTCTTTTTACCATTATTTCGATTCTGGGAGCCCCCAGCGGAGGACATGGATGGATATTCCAAACGTACGATTCGATAGAGCCACATCGCACTTCTAGCCATTGGGTGCCTGGGCAGTGGGTCAAGTCCAGACACGAAGACAGCCTGAGGTCCAAGCTGGGAACTGCTGCACCGTCGTCTGCGTCTTCCGAGGCATTCAGCATTACTTCATGGCCCGTCCCGCATTTGAGGTGTTGGAAGACGGCCCCGAGCGCGGAATTCGCTCTGCGGCGTAGCCTGGCCTCCTCCCATGTCTTTCTTCGAAGCACCTTCTTCGATGTCGAGCGAATCCTAGCTTCTCGAGCCGAAAATGCAAGGAGTCGAGCAAGCGAGTCGTTGTAATCAACGACCAATGCCAGACTTGTCGCCAGTTCCACTGGATCGTCGGGTGGCTCGAACAATGTTGGCCATGAGCCGCTTGCCAAGTCGAACGTCTCATCAGACTTGTAATGCTCCAGCAAACGGACAAGAGAGTGGAGACGTGGGTAGCCAGCCTTATTCTCCGTGGTCTGCCTGATCCGCGGGTGCACAATCCGGTCCAGGAGCTCGCATACGCCCTTTAGCCTCTGTTCACACTCATCGAACTCGGTCGCGGACAGGGCACGGGAGCAATCCTTTAGCAGAAAAACGCGCCGCACCTCCACCTCAAACAGCTCAGCTGTGAGACTGGGGAGTCCGGAGGGTTCAGGCTTCGAGTCGAAGCTGCCGAGCAAATCGACGTTGAGTAGCGACTTTCTCTGGTCGATCAATTGCCCCAAAGCCTGCAGGAGACGCCATTCATTGCATTGAATAAGATAAGGCATTGCTGTTAGAGCAGCCAGGAAAGCGGTCGATGAATAGGAAATAATGCGGTCGGGAAGTGAATGCGGGAAGACAGTGAGACTTGGAGAGCACCCACGCGTATTCGTGGAAACTAGGGGGCACATACACCCCGCACTCTCACACGAGATTTTCAGCCGCAGCCTTACTGTCCGTTTTGGAACCCCCTCATCGGCCCCAACAGTTGCCTCCGAAGGTTGACGAAAAGATTTCGAGACGCAAGCCTAGAATCCGCTGCGGCGTATGATGAGCACAATGGATGACGACGGCGGTGTGTTGTTGTATGACCTGGCTTGCGGGTGCGAAGCTTTGTTTGATACCCAACTTGCAAATCTCACAGCGCAGGCCTCCCCTCTGGTCGATCTTGTCGCCGAATACCAGCAGAGATTTGCAATATGGGCGGCCCATTTGGGGGTCTTTGCCCGCAAGAGCCAGTCTCTCGACACAAGACTCCGGAATCATGCCGATATACAGGATCTCGTGGCTCGCCTCTTGGTTATTTTGCGGCGCAGTCTTCACCAGCGTGAGTACTATCAAGTTGTCCACCTGCGGCCCCAAACCCTTGAAATCCACTCGGCCAACAAAGCTCCCAGTGATGCGAGCCACCGAGGCCAGTGGAGAAAACGGCCCATCACGAGTCGAAGACGACACTCCGAGAGACACAGCTTTGTCTGCCATCGGTGCCACTCTCACTCGGTTGAATAGGCTCGGCGTCGCGATTCGCCAATCATCCCGTGACAGAATAGATGTCAAGGTCCAGAGGTTTGCTGCAACTATTGACTTCGGGCCCTTCGCTGCTGTCTCGCAAGCTGTGGTCCAGCAACTCTACCCTAATGCCCATCAATCTCTCCGGCAATACTTGGCGAAGACCATGGTGGACCGATGCACCTCAATGCTGTATAAGAAGTTCCGTGAGGGAAAGCTGCAACCACGGCGCCCAGAAAAATCCCTTGGTTCAATGCCCACGATCGACGAAGGACCCCAAATTAACCCAGACTGAAACCCTCCTGGGCTATTGGTGGACAACGGCAGCCAACAAACGTTATCTGGGACTCTAAGCTCTACAGCCATCTCCGGGATAACCCCTGCCACCTCTCGATCCGGCCCCTCAACTATCAACAGCAAGCAGCTGAGGTCGATCCTGTACAGAACCAACCATTTCCAGGTTCCGACGGAGCGACTTAAGGGAACTTCGTCGGTCCAAGTCGGCCGGGGAAACTACCCGCGGCCACCATCCCAAGAAGGGAGCAACTTCACCGCTTGCGAGTGGTGCAGCAGGATCATCGAGAAACGAGAAATGAGCGAGAGTGACTGGAGGTGCGTATAATCCCTCCTGAACCTTTCCCCGATTCCTTCACAGTGACTGACACGATAGGATCGAGCAGGCGACACATCGATGAAGATCTTAAACCATACACGTGTATTTCCGATGCGTGTTCCGATGGCCACCCGGCGCTCCCGAGCTTTGCACCCTGGCTCTCCCACATGAAGGAACACAACCGGCGTTGGCATCAGAGAGTGTTCCCAACGTCCAGCTGGATCTGCGCTGTGTGCGACGACAGCCCTGACATACACATAAGTCCAGAAGCTCTGCACGAACATCTGGTGCAAGCTCATGGAGATATGTTCCCCACCTGCCAGCTTGAAGCGATTGCCAGGCAAAGCCAAGTGGAGCGGCAGAGGCAGTGGAACGAATGCCTCTTGTGCTGCTTTACGGTCGACAAGACAGAGCCCCCACCCAAGCGCCGCAAGGAGCAACTCGTCAACGATGCCGGCAATAAAAGCAGGAGGACAAATTTTGCTACGAGGCATCCCAAGCCTGAGAGAGAAGACGACCAGGGCTCGGACGCGTCAAACGATTCCCTCGACGTATCCGGGCTCGCGCTGACTGCTGGTAATGCCGAGACGATGGCGCGACATATCGCATCGCATCTACAGGCGTTGATGCTGTTAACCATCCGCCTAGCCCTTCTATCCGACGATCACAGCCAGGAGACACAAGACCACGCCAATAGCGCTTCGGTTGATCCTAGGGACAGCGGTGAAGCGTCCTCCACTGAATCTGCCCAGGATTCAGCAGCAGACACTGTATCTACCGAGAATGTCGAAATGCCTGATGCCGATGGAGAGACGCTGGAAGCCGCGGACATGCCGCAGGTTGATCATGTCCCTGACGCCGTTGTGGATTTTGATGGCGTGCCTAGACGATACGATGGACTGCCAGTTGAAGAAGACGAGTTCCTGCAGGAACTAATCGAATCCGGAGCGTATCAAGCCGCGTTCAAGCGCCCCAAACCGCCTTCGGGGGAGCAGCCCAGCCAAGACGGTTCGATTATGCTTGGCGGACGGCCCAGGAACATACTGGTCGATGAATACGACGCGCGACGGTACTACCGCGCGTCTCGCCAGCAACAACAACAACAACAACAGCAGCAGCAGCAGCAGCAGAAACCGGCAAAAGGTTTTCCCCCGAGCTACCTCAAGCTCTTCAGCCGTGAAGGGCAGAAATCGGGAAAAGAACCTTGACATGGGCATCTTGAAGCGGAGTGTCGACCTATCAAACCGCCACCCAGAAGAGCATCCTACCCTAGGAACAAACGGGCTAACCCGGCTGCCCGGGTCGTGAGAGGCCATGCTTTTCTTATAAATAGGTATATGTAAATAAAAATGAACCAAGCATCCGGCATGTTTTCGGGTGAGAATAACAAGCTATGACGACCCACGTATTTATTTCCGTGTAGATGGGGAAAGCTCACAATGTGGAACCACTCCGCATGGGGGCACGATTTTTAAAGGTGCCAAGTGCGAGGATGATGCAGGTTCCCGAAACCAGACATTCACGGGTGCAGGAAACCCCATGTGCAGCCTGAAGTGTTTCGCCTTGGCAACGGCCACACTGCATACACGATCAACCCCACTCGCAACCGACGTGAGAAAAGGTTCAAAAAGTTGAGTCAAAGGCGGAGATATCTCCGTAGACTCGTGATTACAGTGCTATGTGAGCAGGCACACCTTGACCAAGGTTATTACATGGGAATAATCACCGCCTCCTTCTTGTGAGCAGAAAAAGAAACGGCTGCAGGTAAACAAGATCTGCCTGGGCAGTCTATGCAAAACCCCTACAAACAGTTGACAGCCTTCCTTCCAGTCGCTGATGAACTCGTTTGATCCTCATCCGACCTTCATGCAGTAGAACCAAGAACTCCCATTGCGCCCAAAACCAAACACGCTGCCGTGACACTCTTAGTTAAGGAAGGCGTATGCAACGGCACCGAGCATGACCAGGGCAAGCGACGACTGGACCTTGGTGCCAGAGCTGTTGGAGTTGGGAATGGTGCCGGTGGTGCCAGCGGAGGTGGTGGCCGCGGTCGTGGTAGCTGGAAATGAGGAGACGCATGTTAGTTTAAGTTCGACTGTTGGCATTGAGTCACGGTTTCCAGGAGTTGAGCCACTTACCCTTGGTGGAGGTCGAGCCGGACGAGGTGGTGGCGGTGGTGGAGTTCGACTTGACCGAGGCCGAGGTGGTGGAGGTTGTCATGGTGGTAGCGCTCGACGAGGTCGAGGAGCTAGTGGCGGAGCTGCTGCTGCTGCTGCTCGTGGACGCGGCAGAGGCAGAGCTGCTGGAAGAAGAGCCGGTGCCAGTGAGAGAGAAGGCAGCGCTCCAGTTGGTGTCGTCCGCGCCCGGGCCGTCGGCGACGGTGAAGGCGTACTGGCCGGAAGGCACATCCTTGGGGATGGTGACGGTGGTCGAGGTTCCAGAAACACCGGCTTTGATGGCATGTGTTAGCATAGACCACGCGACGGTCCCCAAATTGTGGTGTTGTACTTACTGGCCAGGGTCGAGAAGCTCTTCATGCCATTGGGCGGGGTGCCGGTCTTGAGCTCGATGGTGACAGGTCCCTTGGCGTCAGTCCACTTCAGCTCGAAGGACTGGCCAGCGACAACGTCGAAGTTGCTGTTGGTGAACTTGGGCTTGGCCGAGGCAACGGTGGCCAGGGCAGCGACGATGACGGAGGTGAACTTCATCTTGGCGACGGGGTAGTAAGACGGTGCTGAGCGAGGGTTGAGAAGCGCAAAAAGAAGCTGTGCCGACTGTTAGCTTAAAATGTCGATATCACGAGCGGGCAGTGATGTGAAGATGGAGAGTCTCTCAACGGGAGCTACCAGCCCACAAAACATTGAAAAGACTAAGGGCAGGTTGGGAGCAGACAGGCAGAGACGGAAGGCGCGACGGGCTGGAGTGGGGTGCATGAGGGAGAGATCAGGCTGGTAGAGCGAGGGTTGATGCATGATGCCCACCCCCGCACGCGGCGACGGCATCGACGGAGGCTAGTGTCAAAAGGACGGAACTGGACGGGGGAATGCAGTGAAACGCGGCAGTTGCTCGAGTCGCCCGTCCTCCAAGACGGGTGTGCTGTGCGAGGGAGGTCCTTGGAATGGGCAAGGACGCGAACAGGGTGTAACGCTACTTACCGTTCGGGATTACAAGGTAGAGAATTAATGTAATAGCTCAAAGCAGTCAACAGTCCCTGAAAGAGTGAAAGGAGTTGGAAGGCCGTGAAGAAGACAGAAGTGACAACGTCGAGGGACGCGGCGGGTGACAGCTTTTATTGTTGTGTTTTCCCAGGCCAGCGCCACTTTTAAAATGACACCCCAACACTCCCCTGGGCAGGCGAAGCGGGCGCGAAGGCCGGTCGGTCCAAAGTTTGTTACCCAGTTCCGAGTCGAAAGCGCCTGCGCCTTCAGGGGACAATCACACCTCGTCGCATCCATCCATCCATCCCGTGCGGCCATCCATCCAGAGCCAAGGTTGGAGCGCTCCTTTCCCCTGCGGGCCCACCCTCCATCATCTCATCTCAATCCCATCCCAGGCCCCGACTGATCAGGAAAGGGGATCCACAATAATAACGCGGAGGACAGGCAGGGTCCAGCCAAGGGCCCGTGCTCCACAGCCGCTTTCCCCAATCGGCTTAGGCGCTGGCCCATTATCCACCGCCGCCGTTCTGGGAGCCCTGCAGAGGGTGGCTCCGGCTGGAAATTGGGTAATGACGCCGATGGCGCGCAAATGGATGGATCCTCCTAAAATACCGCCACAACGCAAGGCTTGTGATTCAGTCTGAACCACGGGTAAAAAGGGGGCGGCCCAGGTGCTGCTGCATCCTCCATCGCATGAACTGACGTCTCTTCACGCTGTCATAACGCTGCCAAGGTCTGACCCCCGGGAGGGCATTCCAATGCGACAGCGTTGACATTTGTCGACCTGGGTGGGAGATGATGTCCGTTGGCCAAGCAAGCTGCGATGGAACCGTGACTGTTCGATTCATAGCTTGTATGGGGCCTCGATGGGCCGTGCACTCATTCAGCAGCTAATTCCATGAGCTTGGGGCTGGGATCTGCCTGGTTCTGGCCTGTGCTAACAACAAACCTATCCGCTAGCACAGAGGCCAGAACCGACGGCCCAGGCCCTTTTTGCGGACGCCCGCGAGCCGTTTGGCGGCAAACCAGCTGACACCCCCGCCTTCCAACCAGAAGCAAAAGTTGGAAGACCTTGGCTCCCTAGATGCATGGGGCTGGGCTGCATGCCTGGTGCGACCGGGGCGGCTGCAGCTGATTGATCACCCCGATTTCCCCAGTGCCATCCTCGACCACGGTTTCAAGGCATCGAATTCCCCGAGCGATCGCATGATTGGGCTTGATGGGGTAGGTATCGCAACCGCACGATCCATTTGCCTGCCTCGTTACAAAGTCAAGGGTCCATGGATCCAATGTTTTGAAAGATCGAAGAAAACACGCAGAGCTTCTGCGATTTACAGTGCTTGCTTGCGTCTGTCAATAGAGACCAGACGCGCCCGCCGAAATAACGCTAACTGCAGCCCTAGCGACGGAACAAACAATCGGGCCACTAAAACAAATACACATTGGATTGACGGCTTCCCATTGGATGCCTGTATCCAGGCTCTCTCTCTCTGGCGTACTGCCGCCCAATATTTGGTGAATTGCTGGGCTGCGGGCAGTTGCTAGAGCATCACGGGTCTGGAGCCGCCGCCAGCCGCCGCCGTCAGCAATCATCCTCACCCTCCAACCCGACACGAGAAAAACGTTCCGTGCAGCCATCCAATGTTTGAATGCCTATAATATTTTTTTTTTTTTTTTTTTTTTTTTTGCCAGCTGTCTCAATCCGTGACGCACTGCTCCTCGGAAGTCTCGCATCTTCTCCCTCGCTACCAGCATTACTATATGCACATCCAATAGACAAGCGTTGTTTTCTCCCCTCCTCTTCTTATTTGTGTGGTGAACTTTGTCAATATTCGCTCCGTCCTTGCCCACTGCATGCGTTTGGTGCATGCGTCTTACAATTGGGGAGCGATGTTACACAGACACCTCCATGTAAGACCATAAAACTGACGGCCAGCCGCCGAGTGGGAACACCACGCGTCCTTGATACTTTGGGTAGGTGGCCGATGAGCCATCCTCGTCGCCACGTTATGGTGGGGTTTATCGCCACCAGCAGAGGGCTCGGGATGGTTGGACGAAAACAAGAGAGTTAGTCGAGGCCTACTTCAGCCGAGAATCTAAAACCAGTTTGCTCCGCCTCAGCCCCATTGGCACGGAGCCCACGACGGATGACGCGTCAAGGCAGCGAACACCGGACAACCCCGCGGCGGACGCCTTCGGTCTCCTCCCCGAGCCAATGCACGTCGGCGCCCTCGCTCGTGATCCTCTCGACAAAGTCGTCGAGCGACCCGCCGACTCCAAAGTACAACCTCTTGGCCGCCACGATGCTCGTCGCCCCACCGTCCGGCCGCTCGGCGCGCTCCCTCCGGAGCACCGCGAGCAGCGTATCCGCGAAGGCGCCCAGCGCGAAGGGCGAATAGATGGTTTCGGCTCCCACCACCAGCGTGCCGCTGCTGCTGCTGCCTATTGGTCCCGAGGTGGGTTGAGGAGGAGGCACGCTCAGCCCTTGGCCGTAGAGAAGCTCCACAAATGCGGGTGACCAGCCGCCCGAGACGAAGGAGAGTGAGATCCTTGACGTCTCGAGGAACGACGCGAAGGCGGCCTTAACGTCGTCACTCAGCTCGAGCTCTCCGCCGTCCGAGTCCTCCTCGGATGACAGCGCCTCTTGGAGCAGCGCGCTCCCGCCCTGGCGCAGCAGCGCCCAGGCCAGGATGAAGTTGGGCAGCGTCACGAGCTGGAGGACCGACGGGTTGTAGTCGGCGAGCGTCAGCGACAGCGGAAACCTTGCTGTCTCTTCCATAGCAACCGCCCACTGGAAGACGGCGAGGGATGGCAGTGCCGTCCCGCATCCAAGCTTGTGCGTGAAAAAGGAAAGGCGTCGTCGTCAGCAACGTCGTGTGCAGCGGGGACGCGGTTGGTGGCTGAGAGAGGGCTGGCGTAGCCGCGCGTGACTTTACTTTTTCCCACTATCTGCATACCTCGATCATCCTCATAGGCCCCTTGGCCAGAGCCAGGGCGGGCGACAGGTCGTCCCGAGACAGGACCTTGACCAGGTCGACGCTGCTCTCCCAGCTCTTGAAGCCGCCCTCGTAGATGCCGGTGCGGACGTCGTGCTGGCCGAGCCCGGCCTCGTCCGCCTCGAGGCCCTCGTCCTCGGCCGCCAGCTGCACGCGCACGTCCCAGAGCTCGCGCCGCGGCAGCCGGACGGCCGCCACCCCGGGGGCGGGCGCGGGCACCTCGAGGATGCCGTACGCGATTTTGGACGGCAGTTGGGCCAGCATGTGTCCGAGCTCGTGGTGCTCCGGCGGGAGCTGCGGCTTCCCCTGGACCGGGAAAGCGCTCGAGCTACTCGCCGCCGCCGCCGCCGCCTGGGACGGCTGCTGTGCTACGGCAGCTCGGGCCTCGACTTTGCCATCTTGCTGCTGCTGCTGCGCGCCGTCGTCTTCTATGTCGTCCCCGGCAAACGAGAACGAAAACGCCATTTTTTGGTGGGGTTTTCGTTTCTAGCGGGGATCTGACAGGGCTGAAGGAAACCGAACCCTCTTTCCGGATCGGATTTTTTTCTCAGTCGTTTCTTTTCCTCGTTTGGCCGTTGTCCTACCCGCTGTTTCAATATTCCTTCCGTGTTGCACAACCGGATGGTTGGGTTTGTTTTACATGCAGCCCTGTTTCACGGATGCGGATGGTCGGGCTGAAAATTCGAACGGTCCAACGTCAAATTAAAGTGGCGGCGATTGGCGACGGAGGTGACTGAAAACACAGCGAAAAGTCTCACCAGCGTAAACACCTAGGTAGATACCTACCTACCTCTAGGTAGTGAAGAAGCCAGACATCCGGCGTTGCGTGCGTAGATGAACGTATTACAATATCAGAATTCAGAAAATTACCTACCAAAAACAGGCGTGTGACCTACGGTGATAACCCCGCGTGCCCCAGACGCTATCATATTCACACTACACATCGCTGGTGTAAATCGACCCATCCTTGCCATCATCACGTCGACTCCCCTTCCTCCCCTCCGTCCTTCCTCGCCCTTATAGCCATCATGAGTTCGTAAAGCTGGCCAACCTGTTCTTCTATTGGAACAGAGAGACACGCACATCAGTCGACGCTCAAATGGGAGCCTGTGAAGAAAAAACAGTCATCTGCCCACGTAGGTACGTACCACTGAGTTTTTGCACCTTGGCCGGGTCGATCTTCTCCTCTGCCCAGGAGTCGCCCTCGACCGACTGCGCGTACAGCTGCCATTCGGTCAGGAAACCTATCTGTATGCGGTATGCGGCTCGTCAATGGGATTGTTTTTATCCTTTTTATTTATGACAAGCAGCGGTACCTAGGTGTAGTCAGTAGAGCCTTACTCACTAGATGTGCCGGGTTTTCAACGTTCCGATGCGCCCTGAACTCGGCCTTGACGTACTCGTCGCCCAGCACCCGCATCTCGTGCGGCAGGTGCTTTCGGTGCGCCCTCAGTAGCCTCCGGTACAGTGGGATCGGCGGCAGCAGCGCCATGGGCGCGGGCCGAAGGGTCGATGACGCCGGCGACGAGGCCGCTGCCATGAGCCTTGTGAACGAGGCATTCATAATTAATTCGTACCGCCACAAAGAAACAAAAAGAGGCTAGAAACGGGATTTTCTAGGCTAAAAAAAGGAAACGGCACTCCTGAACCCCTCGGTTTTGTATTGCAAAAAGCTCGGGTCTGGGTTTGATAGCCGGGGAGCCTCGAAGCTGTCGCCACTGGATCCACCAAGGCAGGTCTGGGTTTTGCAGTACTGTGTCAATGACGCAACACCACACTGTCTTCCATCACTTTGGGGGGTTGGATTTGAAGAAGCAGTGGCAAAGATATCAGATTCAGCACAACCCGAGAAAGATGATGATACCAAGTTTCCCGAAACATCGCAAATATAGTATGCTCGTTTTTTTTTTTTATTTATTTTTTTTTTTATGTAAATGACCATCGCAGGCTGTGTCGTTACGCTTAGACATAAACTGGCACTAAAGAACAATCATCTACCACAGCCCCTCTAGCGCCTCCGGAATCCATACCGCCTGGATGACGGCGACCTTCTTGGCGTAGTTCTTCTGTGTAAAGACGTGCTCCAGAAACATGATGCCCTCCTTCTTCTGCCCGTGCAGCACGCTCGACGGATGGACCGCCACCACATGCTTCCCCTGCGTCGTGACGTAGCTCCCGTCCGGCGCGAGCGTCGCCGTCCGCATGCAGAAGCCCTTCATGAAGCACTTTGTCAGCGCCTCGGCCCCCTCGGGCGACAGCGGCACGAACGGCTGCGGGTCCGCCGGCGGCTTCTCCGACAGCAGGCGCTCCGTGACGCAGAGCGCCCGCAGCTGCTTGCGGATGTTGAGCGCTTGCCGCATGGTCCGCAGGTTGATGCGCCGCGCCCGGCACCAGTCGGCCCGATCCGAGTCCTCGGCCGTGTACATCTGCATGGTCGTCAGGTACGTCATCAGGTCGCCCTCGCGCCGCCGCAGCTCCCGCCGCAGCTCCTCCACCTCCTCGCGCGCGTCCTCCGACTGTAGCTGATGGAACAAGTCGTCGCCCGCGCTGACGCATGAGATGACGTCGATGGCCTCGAGGAGGCAGTCGTACGCCGGGCTTGCCGCCGCCAGCAGCACGCGTCCTAGCGACGCCGACACTGGGAGTCGCGCCATCTTTCGGCCCAGGTCCGTTATGGCTCCATTGTCGTCGAGCGCTGCGAGGATGTGCAGTTGTGTGAGCGCCTTCTCCATGTACGCCATCTTGGGTGTGTCCATGAGCGGGAATGAGAGCAGGTCCTCAACTCCGCGCGCCTTCATAATCAGCACGGCATCTTGGACATCGTTCCTCAGAATCTCGGGAGGATCGGCTTCTCGAAGCTCCTTGTACACGTCTTCTGTGTACAGCCTAAAGCATTTCCCTGGTCCCTCACGGCCGGCCCGGCCCGCCCTTTGGATAGCAGAAGACTGCGAGATGGGCCCGATTAGGAGGGACTCAAGCCCGAGCCGGGGCCTGTACTGTTTTGTTTTGGACTTGCCCGTGTCGACGACGTATCGCACTCCGGGTACTGTGACTGAGGTTTCGGCAATGTTGGTGGCCAGCACGACTTTTCGAACACGGCCCTTGAGTGGCCTGAATGCGTTGTGCTGGGCCTCAATCGAGAGCTGGCCGTAAAGTGGAAGAGCCCTGATCTTGGGCACGTTGGATGCAAGCGTGGCGGCGTACTCTTCGATGAGCCTCTGGATCTGCTCAATCTGCTCTTGCCCATGCAGAAATACCAGTATATCTCCGGGCAGAGGCTCGCCACAGTGTATCTTGAACACTGTCTTCAATACCTCATCCGCTAAGTCTGCCACCGGCTTAGGGGAGTAGATGGTCTGGACTGGGAACTGCCTCCCCTGGATCTTGAGTGTTTTCGACGAAAGCTCCACCTCGTTGCTAGGTGGTTTAGGAGTTTCGGCACTGGGGTCTGGGTTTGTATCTGAGAAGAATTCCTCCATAGTTTCGATGTCGGCCGTGGCACTCATGGCCACGACCTTCAATGGCACACCTCCACGGCCGGGCTTGTCCGGTGAGAGCAGCATTTGCTTCAAGAACCCGCACAGGAGATCCACATCGATTCCACGCTCGTGGACTTCGTCGACAATAACGACGCTGTATTGTCTGAGGCTGGGGTCATGTAGAAGCTCCTGCAGGAGCATACCCTCAGTGAGGAACTTGATCTTTGTTCCTTTGGGCACGTTGTGGTCGAAGCGGACCGAGTATCCGACGAGCCCCTCCTGGCGCCGCGAGCTTCCGCCCGCCGAAATGTTCAGCGGCGTGCCGGCCTCCCTGGCCACGCGGTGCGCGAGCGTCGTGGCGGCCACACGGCGCGGCTGCGTGACGGCCACAACACCGCCCACGGCTCTCTGTTCGGTCCTGCCGTCAGGTAACCGTACGGGCACAAGTCGGCGGTGACACCAACTCTCCTCGGCTAGGAATTGTGGCACCTGCGTACTCTTTCCGGAGCCCGTCTCACCGACGAGGATCAGGACGTCGTTGTCACGCATGTGCTTGCGGATGGCTTCCTGGTAGTCCCATATCGGCAGCGCCCTGCGCACCGGAAGCAGTTCTGGGTCGCCTTTCGTTGTTGCCAGCACCGCATCACGCTCTCGGTCCTTTTTACGGTGCCGCGCCGGGTCTTTGGGCGTTGTCAACGCGGCCCCGACCGGCGGCTCTGGTGGGCTCTGCGCCTCCTTTTTTGTTGCAGGGACGACCTCGTCCTTTTGTGTGGGTGCTGGTCTTGGTTTTGGCTTCACGCCATTCAAAAAGCCGTCGAGAGAAATGGTCTTTCCGCCTGGGAGTTTGAGGACTGAACCGCCCCCTGCATCTCTGTCCTTCTTGCGTTTTTTTGAGACGTGACCATCCATGATACGAAGAATTGTTCAAACCGAGTCCGCAGCATAGGAGTTATGTGTTCAAATTATGATGCGCTTTCCCGATCTTGGTGACAGATCGGATCTTTGGATTGGCTTTTTTTTTTTTTTTTCAGGACTGACAAGGACGGTACCTGGCCCCATATTTTAAGCTGCAGATCAGGAGCCCAGAACGTGGATCCACCTTGGCGTCATCGCGCAAAAGGCCAACCATGCATTCAGCTCCAAATTCTTGATGGATGCCGGCTTTGAGGGCACTCATATATCCATGATGTGACTTAGATAGAACAACAGAAATTTGTATCGAGATAATGCGAAAACTACCTAGCCAACGTGAGAAAAAAGACAGTAACCACCTATACTGCAATCTAAACGAAGAGAACAATCGTTGGCACGTGCAAACATCGACCTACTTGCTCTTGAGCAGCACCACCCTGTGCGAGGACGAACTGTTTTCGAGTCTCGAACTCTAAAGAGCAAGCGGCATAGCCCCCATCTACAACTAACACTATGTACCTCGCCTGGACACTGTTTCTTTATTTCAGTATGTCGTCGAGCTTGCGGCGGTTGTTGCGAACGCCCATGTCGACCTTGTCGCTCTGTTGAGAAGTAAAGAGGTAGTCAGCATTGCAGCACGCCAGAGAATGGATAGTAACAAGCGCCTTACCTTATCGCCAATCCTGTCAATGAGCTTGTTAGATTCCTCGACGCGCTGACCAAAGGTGCGTGCGATCTGGTTTAGAGTCGCCACACCCCGCTCCATGCCCGGCATGATGACATTGTTGATCTCCTCCTCCTTGGCTCGCCGGTCTGCCCGCAGTGCCCTGTTTTCTGGGTTGTCGTCTTCGTCGTCCGATTCGTCAAAGACGAACTTGTTGTTGCTGGCGGCCGTCTGGCCTGACGACAGACCCAACGCCTTGCGGTTATTCATGGAATCCTGGATATCACGCATGTCGCGCTCGTACTTGGCCTGGGACTGATGGGCGTCCAAGAGCGTCTCCTCCCGTCGTTCCCGGTCCTTCTCCTGGTTCTCCATGAATTTGCGCTCCCGCTGTTCCTTCTTGGATTTAGTCATGAAGGGGTTGCCGGGGTTCCACAGGCTGCGGTTGTAGTGCTTCAACTCCTTTGTCTTCTCTTGCGCCGTGCGGTTGTGGATTTCCGCCAGGTCCAGGTTCCTCTCGGTGTTGCGCAGACGCTCGTCTTGCTGCGCCATGTTCTGTAGCGTGCCGTTGGCCGTCTCGATCGTGCTGTTGATGATGCCCAGGATCCTGTGACCAGTGTCGACCGTCGCGTCTCGCTCCTGGTCGATCTGCCGCGCCATCTCTCGCTCCTCCAGCTTGATCTGCTCCTGCTCGGTGAGCTCACGCTCCTCGCCGTAGCCGCCGTACTTGTTGCCTGTCGTACCGCCCGGCGCCGCCCCGCCATAGCCTCCCTGAGAGGCGTCATATCCTCCGGCCCCATAGCCACCGCCATTGGGAGCCCTGCCGGAAGGAGCGTTCGGGGCCCTGTCCTTGGCGCCTCCGAAAAGAGCATCCCTTCCGGCACCGTCGTCTGCTAGGCCTCCGTAGCCACCAGGGCGACGCCCGCCGGCGGGACTGTCGTTCTGGCCACCCCTCGCGGGGGCGGCACCACCGCCGTACGGGTTGGAGTCCCCGTACCTGTTTGACGAGCCATAGCCACCCGAGGCGCCGTACCGGTCGTTGCCGTAGCCGGAGCTCTGCTGTGGTGGTGGTTGTTGTGCTTGTTGGTTCATGCTGCCGGCCGTGCTCGAGGGACCGCGGGGTGCAGGGCCACCGGGGAGGCCGACACCGCCAGGACGCCCGCCTCTTGGACCGCTGGGCAGTCCGCCGGGGTTGGGCATGAGCACCTTGTCGTTGGAGCCCTGCGAGTAGGCATAGGGATCATTGGCGGGCTCTTGGGCATACGGGTTCTCGTCGGCCGACGGGTTCGAGCTCTTCTTTCTTCCGAGGAACTTCTTCATGTTGGCGGCTGTTGGCGAAATGCCGGTTCGGGTCGGGATGAGGTCTGTCGGCCAGCGGGACAATCCAGGCCCAGTTGCTGGCCGTTTGCAAACGATTTGATTTCGTAGATAGACACGGATGGGAGAGGAGGTCGGGGTGGTCAATGAATTCAAAAGGAAGGAAGAGGAGGTCGGCGGCTTTCAAGAAAAGGCGGAGGAATTCAGATGACTTTTAGGGGACCTTTGCGGGCTGTCCCTTTGCTAGCCGCTGTCCTTTGTGGCATGGCTGGGTCCGCGTTTTGAATGGCGTTTCGAGCTGGAGGGCACTGTGGGGCCCCCCTCACAAAATGCAAAAGAAAGGGTCAGTTGGGTGAGGTGCCTTCAATTGAGAGTGGCAAGATTCAGACTTCCCAGGCCCAATAATCAGCCCCAGCCTCTTTCGTCCACAGGCACGGCCACGCTAGTGGTTGACTTCGCCGCCTGCGACTGCGACGCGCGCCGCTCGCTATTCTAAACTCAGGGATGGAGCAGAACGGGACTTGCTGTGCTCGCGCAAACCATAACGGGCGACGCGGCCGTACCGGCCTGTCGATCAAGACGCTGCCTTGGAAGTCTGCCATCTATATCCTTTCCTCAGCCAACCAGGTTGTGCAGTTCACGTGGGTGCAAATTCGATCCGCGCTTTGGAGGCCCCGTAGTTCATACGGTCTGATATTCGGACAGAGGTTTTTGCAGGTAGATCAAGTGATTTGGGTCTGTCAACCAAGTGGTTCAGGTGTGAATTCCAAGGAGCCGGCTATTTTCATCTAGGTCCACGCTCCATTGGGAAGAACCTTTTGCATGTTAGTTGAAATTTGAGGCTTCTGGGAAGCGGAAAGAGGCTCCTCGGTGACTCATGGCCTGATCGAGGCCCTGACTGTTTGGAGCGGAGGGGGAAAGTGACTGGGACGGCGGGCGGCTGCTGTGGGGCATGACATCTTGACATCGAACTCCACAAGGCGCCCAGCTGAGCCCATTTCCAGGCACTTCGTCACTAATTTATGCCGACACACCTCCCCAAAACTCCGTCCTTGGGCTTACTCCTGGCACGCCCCAATATCACCCCAAAATCTCCTAGGTTTTCGGGATGTCTTCAACAACTGCCTAAGATTGCTCCTACGTGCGGTGATACCCTCACACTTGCCTTTTATCCAGGCACTGCAATTCCCAGCCAGCGTCTTGTCGACCGGCTGAATTCGATCCCACCAAACGAGACTAGGCCGGCTTTTGTCCGCCGTTTGCTTCCGCTTCCGCCCCCTGGTTGTGTCCTCCGGACTCAAAATGATCACAAGATTATGCCAGCCATTTCCTGCCTTGATAACATTGTGCGATGCAATAATATCCTCATACTTGCAAAAATTTTGAGCCGGCAATCCATTCTTTCTCTTACTTACTCCAAGCGTCTCCAACGGAACCCTGTCGTGGCCCAAGAAAAGAGCCGCTTGATCGTGGTCTCATACCGTCTCACCGCCCCTGAGTGAGCGACTCGGGCTCGTCGGCACTAGCCTGACTTGACCATGTCGGTGTTTACCTATGACCCGGACCCACCGCGGGTCTCGTCTCCGTGGCTCCAGCCGGCGGATCCGGGGAAAAGGCGGGGCTCTCCTGCGTCCGACCGCGGCTCGGCCGCCGTCAACTCGGACCTGCTCGCGGACTATGGCGTCACCAAGCTGGCGGCCGAGCCGGAGCTTGGCCCAACCGAGTACAAGCTGCACCTGCTCCTCCGGCAGAGGAGGATGTTCCGTTCCATGAGCACCACGAACCGCATCGCCGGCTCGCAGCAGGCTCGCCCGACGCCCTCGGAGCCCAAGGCGCTGCTGAAGCACCGCGCCGTGGTCATGTCCACGTCCAACCAGACCCGCCAATCCCGTTTCCTGCAGCTCACGACCCAGCTGTTTTGGAGGCTGCGGCAATCGTCGCCCTACCATGCCTCCGTCGCTAACCAGGAGCTTGTCATCCCCCACCTCCCGGATGACCATGCCGCCTCTTCGGTGTCCGTCAAGCCTGGCAAACCGCTGCCGGGTCTGGAAGAGTCCAGGGGCGCTCTGTACGAGATTGGCGTGGCCGATGACGGCACTCTGGTTGGTCTCACCAAGGACGAGATGGACGAGAGCATCGCCAACCTGAGCATCATGGCAGCGAGCCTGGGGTGCGTGACCGAGGTCCTGCGCCGGGTCATAGTTGGCGACTGCGAGTGGCTGGAAGAGCCTCCGTCGCAGGTGGTCCACCGCGGAGAGCTCTGGGTTGCCGAGGTCCTCGTCACCCCGAATCTCGGGGCTTGTGACCAACAGCTCGACGAAGGCGAGCACATAAACGGTGCCACTTCGACAAGCTTGATGTCGACCGAGCTGAATCCTAGCGCAGGTCCTGCGACCAAAGACCAGCTGCGAGTGACCCTGACTGGACCAACAACGTCTGGGAAATCCACATTGCTGGGGACTCTGTCGACGGGGACGCTTGACAATGGTCACGGCAAGAGCAGGCTCAGTCTTCTGAGGCATCGCCATGAGCTTGCATCCGGCGTCACCAGCTCGGTTGCGCAGGAGCTCATCGGGTACAAAGGGAGTGACATTGTCAACTACTCCAACAGAAACATCGAATCCTGGATTGGTATCCACGACTTTACTGCCGACGGCCGTTTAGTGTTTGTATCCGATTCGGCCGGCCACCCGCGATATCGGCGCACCATACTTCGTGGCATTGTCGGGTGGGCGCCGCACTGGACCGTCCTCTGCTTGGCGGCGGACTGTGAAGAACCTGCGCGTAATGGCGCCGGGACGCCCTCGACCAGCTACGACGCTGCCGGCTTGGCGAGTGCGGGACTCGATCTCGCCAGGTCTCACCTGGAATTGTGTCTGAGGCTGCAAATACCCCTTGCTATCGTCGTGACTAAGATGGACAAGGGCACCAAGTCCGGGCTGCAGGGGATACTCAGCAAGGTGTTGTCGAGCATCAAGCAAGCCGGCAGGACCCCGAGGTTGCTCCATCCCGGTCGAAAGAGCGACCCTGACATGGCCAAGATACCTCAAGAGGACACGGACAAAGTTGAAAAGATCGTGGATGAGATGGTGGCGAGCGGCGACCTTCTCGCCACCGTCCCCATTGTGCTCGCAAGCGCTGTCAACGGCACAGGCATCGGGCTCATGCACGCCCTTCTGAAGCAACTGCCGCTGCCTCCTGCGCCCACGGCCTACGATCTGACAGGGCCAGCCTTGAATCCGGATCAACCCGCTAGCCTGTTCCACATCGAGGATAAATTCAGCCTGCCCGCATCGCATGCTTCTGTTGGCGGGAGCTCGGTCGACCAGACGGACGTCGGCACCGTAGTAGCGGGATACATCCGCTTCGGGAAACTGTCTGTTGGGGACGCCGTTGTGGTCGGGCCTTTCCCGTCTGACGAGGATGACGGTAGGGGCTCGACTTCTCCTGAGGGTCGACAGTCGCCCGGAAGCTACGGCCTCTCCATCTCGCATCCGTCGACCACCGAGCTCAACCGCGTTGCTTCCCGGAGCGCCGTCTCAGCCTCGACCATCAAGGGAGAGTGGCACAACGCGCGCGTGGTGAGCCTACGCAACTTGCGCCTACCTGTCCTCACACTCGAGGCTGGCCAGGTTGGCACGGTCGGTCTCGTGCTGGACGTGCCGAGCGGGAAGGTCGTAGGTGAGAGCGGCCTGTTGGAGGCGCCGCCGCAGCAGGGGAGCCACAGGGCGCCCAAAATAAGAAAAGGAATGGTTCTGGCGATCCTGAGCAAGCACATGCTGGACGGAGCCGTCTCGCTCCGGGCCGCAAGCGGGCTCACCGCGCTGTTGCGCGATCCAGACGCGGCCTCCCTAACAGTGGGAAGCTTGGTGAACATATATGTCGCCAGTGTTCGTGCGGTCGCCAGGGTCCTGCGTGTCACTGGAGTGGCAGGCACATCGCCCCCGGATTCCTCGAGCGTCCCCACCGAGAACATTGACGACGTGTTCAACCTGAACGAGGAACGGCTGCCCGACGATGGGGCTGGGAGAGGCAGGCGGGTAGCCACGCCGGATGGGGTCGAAGTGCGACTTGAGCTGATGGGCAACCGCGAGTGGATCGAGCTGGGATCCCATATTGTCCTGTTGGAGGGCGGGAGGCATGATAGGTCTGGGCTGGAAGGGCTTTCGGGCAAGGTGGTTGAGATCGTCGACTGATGAGGAAGGAAAGGTTGGAGGGCAGGTTGCGTTCGAGTTGGTTTCTAGTCCGGCATTGTTTAATTTTTGATTTTCCGAGGTCCTTGGTGCTGTGTAGACCTTGATATAATAGATATGTTATAGTGAATATCAGGGGTTCTGTGTATTGAATCAAAGATCCAGCCTCTCTTTGCCCTAGCAAGTGGTTCAATGGTACGTCGGCCAGCACTAAGGACGATATGTGCATCACTTGTCACGGTTCACCACGCTGCGGTTTGGACAGGGCCTCTGTGAAGCAAGAGCATAACGCGTCATAACATTGCCCACCAGCCTAGACGCCAATGACTCCCCGAGAATGCAGAAACCCAAGGAAAAGAACGATGTATAATGGCGTGCCCCCAACCATGCACTATTTTTATTGTTGTTCATGCCCGAACCAGACCATAGAACAGCGTCCATGTCAATATGAAGCCGGCCAGGCCGTTCATCAGCCCGCTCGTCCACAACTCGTAGGGGCCACGGAAGTATCTGCTCGTGTCCAGGGGACCCTTCCCGGCGGCGAGCGAGGTGGGGGCGACGCGCAGGACGTAGAAGAGGACGGCCGAGAGGAAGGTGAAGGCGACGTAGAAGAGGAAGCCCGAGTAGGACTCGAGGCCCAGGATGCCGGCCCCGACGCCAAACAGCGACGCGGTCAGGGTTTGGAGGTTTGAGAGGATCTAGGTATGAACCGTACGTCATCGTGGCGCAGCGTCAGCTACTAGAGCGCTCCCCCTCTCTTTCTCTCTCGTATCCAGCGGACGGACCACAACTGGGATCGGGTCGGGGTCGGGTCGGGTCTGGGCCGGGGCAGTGGTTCCTAGGGACGGACGGACCTTGGTGTTATACACGACCGACTCCGGCACGATCGGTGCGATCTGATAGTCCTTTTCCGTGGCCATTTTTCGGGAAGGTCGGGTGGAAACGACTGGGCCGCCCTGCAGTATCGATATGTCCTGGGGTACGAGACGAGAAACGCCGATTCTGCGCGTATCGATGGATAATCGGGACGGACGGGTGTTTGGGCTATAGAGGGACTGGGGGATGGTGACAGGCTGCATTGCTGCGTGCGGGTGTGCGTGTCCAGCATTGAGTCCACTATGTGAGCTGCCCCGAGCTCCAAGGCTTCCATAATTGGTGGGGCCGCCGGCCATTGACCTCCATCGAATCAAAATTCCCATCAACCCGCCGCGCCAGTGGTTCCGTGCGGGTCACGATTTGGTGGCCCGCTGTTCTGGATTGTTTGGAAGCGCCAGGCGCTCATTTGCCATTCATTGTCTGGCCCTGGGCCCTGGGCCACGAGAGCTCTATGACGAACACACGATGATCCGCCGACGCCCAAGGGTAGGGTCAGGGTTCTGGTCCAAAGCATGAAATCGCTTCTGGATCGCAAAATCACCGAGGCTCAGGCCTCTTTCCCCCTTGCTGGCTGTTTTTTTATTACGCCTCGGTCTTTTCGCAGCCGTAGCGCTCCACCCCTCCCCAAGCGGGCTAAACACCGCGCTGGGCCGAAGGCGTCGCAGCAATTCGCGCCGTCCGACATTAGTGGTTTTCGCTAGAACAGCGCTTCCCTGTGCTGTTGTTCTGTTGACGACGCATCCAACACCCCGGTCGCGCGGCGCACAACCCACCCCAGGCATCGAGAGCCACCCCCTTTCGTCGGTGCGGTCGGCACAAGACCTGGGGCAGTGCTGGGGAGCCGCGGCTTTCTGATATCAAGCCACACGGCGGTTGTGTCGTGCAATCTACGATCCATCCCAGGCGCCTCCATACCTGGTCGATCGTCTATTCTTTTTTTGGGGCGTCTGATGAATTCTGCTTCCAGAGCCTGTTCATTTCACCGGAACTTATGCTCGCCGCCTCATTCGATTGCGCTTGCGACTCTTGACCGAGACATACCTGCTCGACTCGCTACCACCCTACATACGCCATACGCCCTCCGTCCCAACTTCCTTAATGCCAGACGGAGACGTGGGCTTGGCTTGGTGAAGTGTTTCCCGCCCGTGACAGCCCAAATCAGCCAAAGAAGCTCCCCGTGCGTTCCCCAGTCAGCCGGGGCCTTCACTTCGCCCAAAGTTCTTCATGGAGACCGTTGTATTTGACGAGAGCCCGCTGGCTGAGTATCTGAAGGGTGTGTTCTCCCCCGAGGCCGCTCGTCCTCTTCGCACCCTGCCTTTGTCTTTCAGTTTAGCATTTGCGACTGGGCTGGCCCCTTCTTTTTACCATTGCGCAGCTCAAAGATGGCACCAACCACGACATCAACCATCTCGCGCCTTTTCTCTGTACTAACTACGTCACCCTCGCTGGCTATTATAGACGAAGACGACGACGACCAGGGGACGCACACCTGGGCGCAACCTGCCGAGCCCGAGTACAATGTCGACACGCCGCCGCCCAGCCCGCCAATGGCATCCTTTGCGCCTGGAGGGGTGCCCATTGTGAAGAGGCGCTTCCGCAAGAAGCTGGAAGCCCTGAGCGTCGAGTGTCCCGAAAACATCAAGCTGTCGTCATCCTTCCGTAGTCGCTACTCGGTGAGACACCTACCTGGCTTTCCCATTGGCCCTCCCGTCGTCTACCACCCTGTCCCGGCAGCAGGTCAACTGACATGGCTCGTCCAACAGAGTGCCGTCGCATCACGCATCGATCGCGCCGAAAACGCCAAGTTCCTCGAGAAGTTCCGTTACACCGTCGTCGCATCTCAGCTACTCGGCGGCCACTCGATTCTCGGCGCTCAGCACACACCGTCGCGCCCCGGCCAGGGGTCGGAGCTGGCTGGGGATGACCGACACCTAGTCGGGTCGGGCCTTGTTTGGACTGTGGCCGGCGCCATCGCCATCGCATGGGCAATGAACTGGGTCTTTAGTGGTGGTTTCTCCAATCTTACCAGGAAGCGAGTTCTCGCCAGCTTGGTCGTCGTGGCCCTGACGGCTAGCGTCGGAAACGCATACATTCGCCAGCGCTGGGCCAGATACGTGAGGGACCAGGCGCTAGCCGAGGTCACGACATTTACAACGGCGTCGCAAGACTTTGACAGCGTCGTGAGCGCGGCCGTTGCCCTTGTCCAAGAGGTGGAGCTCGTGTCACGCGGCTACAGAATGTACGCCTTGTTTCATTCCCTTGCCTGCAAGCCTCGGTCGCGAGACTCGAGTTGTTTCCGGAAGCATCTCATGCTGACCATCCTACAGAAGTGCGCCACTGCCGCCGATTAGCCGAATGGACGAGCGAAGCCAAACTCGCCGCTGCGTAAGGCTGCGCAAGGCGCTCAGGATATGCTTTGAGGACTGCATGCCCAAGTATGTGCAGACGTCCGACGTTGTCAAGGACTTCTCGGAGCAACTGGATCTGGAAAAGTACTACGACATGTACGACATTAGTCACCTTGACATGATGGACGCACTACAGGGCTACACGGCGGCAGAACTTGAGGACCTGGAATCTCTGCGAGCCTTCAAGGTGGTGGCTTCTAGATTCCACACGCTGCGCAAATCGTTCCTTTGTGCTCTGCTAGCACTCGAAGTCAAAGGAGATAAGACGGACTTTTTGCGATGGACCACGGTCGTGGAGAGTCTCAAAAGTCTGAATGATGTCACGAGCACTGCCTACGAACGCCTTGCTACAATCCTAAGGGAGGAAGAATGTAAGGACTCCCAGCCAGATGCCTCTCACATCTGTCGGAGCTTCTCGCTGACCAGCTTTACAGCATTCCCGGTCCTCCCGACCCCCAAGATGCCATTGTCGCCTGGAAGGGAAAGGTGGAGGTCGCAGATGAGGAAGCTGAGCTCGCTCTCATCAGGCATTCGTGGCCTGCAGGCCAAGATGACGCTTTTGAGAGAGGAATCAGACCGGGTTCTGAACGAGGCCGAGGACGTGTCGGAGCTGGGACCGAACCTCATGTCCCAGTACGACTCGATAGGACAGGACCTCAAGATCTTGGTGCAGGCCTGGGAGGAGGGCAAGTCTGCTTTGGCATCAGGAATCGACCGGAACGAGAAGCGGATATCGTCCATTGGCAGCCTACTGTCCCCGGCTCTCTCACTCAGCGGGCTCACCACGGTCGATGAAGGTGGTGTCGCGGAGGCCCTCAGCGCCCTGAACGGCGAGTCCTCCCCTCTCGCCAGCAAGAGCAGCCCCGAAGCGGATCAAGAGATATTCGAGGCCATCGCTCTCCCACGCCCTCGGAGCATGCTATCGAGGGAAGAAAGGCTAGCCAAGATGAAGGCGGACCGAGAGAAGAAGGCCGAGTCAAGAAAGAGCATCGAGAGCGGACGCTTCATGCTCAGAGAGCTAGAAACCGTGCTCAATCTAAAAAACGAGGCTCGGCATCGGAAGAGTGCCTCAACCGGACGAGCATCCCTATAACAACGGGGACCGCCTGAACCGGCAGACGCTTCCACTGCAATGCTTTGCACACGACTTGACGACGTACGACATTCACGCTCGCAGAACCTCGCGCAAGCTTCCCTTACCAGTACCCCTTTGTCTATTTCTTTTTGTTTTTGGGATAGAGATGCCATCTTTTGGATTGCGCCCTCGTTATCTAATTTTCTTTGAATATCTGGTAGCCATCCCCACGACGAATAGTGGGCAGGTTGCTTATCCACTGTGCTATTCTTCCCTTGTTGGCTTCTCAGGCGCTTACAGTCATTGCTTCCTCTCCTTTATTCCTTGCTTTGCTAGATTTTTCAAAAGATTTTACAAAAACATAACTTTAAGCCCCCACGCCAGCAATACCCCCACCATCATTGTATAGAACCGACAGACGGGATGGTAAATTTCATTTGTCGTTTGGAGAGAGGAGCATAGCCTCCCAGGGACCGTACGGTGTACATAAGCTCATACTGCCTCTGGCCATAGAGACGCTAGTATTTAGTAGCGGTATTGTAATCATCAATCACAACTGCTCATTGCCAGAAATTTCCAAGTCCAAATCAATTTTGGTAGACCAGGACAATGCCAGGCAAGCGGAGGGCGAGAAGCACTGAGACGAAAGGGGCATGGAGGCCAACACGTGATCATGTGATTGTGTAATTTTGGTGTCGCCCCGCGATGGCCCCGCGTTCAATGCTCGCAGCACAGAGACGCGCCGCGAGAGCATAAGGCGCGTGCTAAGGGGTTTTCTCCCCACTTTTACCCGCATATGGACTTGGATTATCTCTTCCACAGCCAGCCCCCCACGACGGCCTTTCGTCACTCCCTCCAGTTACCACGGCCACGGCCACGCCCAAAAATCACACGCGAGAACCTCTCCGAAAGATCACTCCGATCAGACTGAATAGCCGTTGTAGCCATTTAATAATCTCCGCAAAGTATGTGAGTTCCTGGCATGGCGCGACCCATCGCTCCCCGCCTTGGTCCCACGAACAGCATCGGCGGCGCAACCTGATTCTGGATCTAACGTGACGTCCACTTGTCCTCAGTCAACCGCAAACATGTTGGAGGCGCGCTTAGAGCAGGCCAGCGTCCTGAAGAAGGTATATTCCACGGCGTATCCATATATTCCTAGACGCTTCCCTCTGGACGCCGAAAACTGACGGCCCCCGGCGCGGACGACAGGTCGTCGATGCGATCAAGGACCTGGTCCAGGACTGCAACTTCGACTGCAACGATTCGGGCATTGCATTGCAGGCCATGGACAACTCGCACGTGGCGCTGGTGTCGATGAGCCTCAAGGCCGAGACGTTCTCGCCCTACCGGTGCGACCGCAACATCGCGCTGGGCGTCAACCTGACGTCCCTGACAAAGGTGCTCCGCGCGGCGCAGAACGAGGACCTCCTGACCTTCAAGGCCGAGGACGCGCCCGACACGCTCAACCTGCGATTCGAGAGCTCCGAGAACGACCGGGTCAGCGAGTACGACCTCAAGCTCATGGACATCGACCAGGAGTACTTTGGCATCCCTGACACCGAATACACCGCCACCATAACCATGCCCAGCGCCGAGTTCCGCCGCATCTGCACGGACCTGATGGCCATGTCGGACTCGGGTGAGTGAAGTACCTACGGAGAGAAATGGGGAGAAATACAGATAACAGTCGAAACCCTTGACTAAACTTTGCGCAACCACGAGACAGTGAGCATCGAGGCAAACAAGGACGGCGTCAAGTTCTCGTGCAACGGCGACATCGGCAGCGGCGCTGTGACGCTGCGGAGCCACACCAACGTGGAGAAGCCGAGCGAGAACATCGACATCGAGCTGACGGAACCGGTCAGCCTGACCTTCTCGCTCAAATACCTGGTTAACTTCTGCAAGGCCGCTGCCCTGTCGGGCCAGGTCAAGATTGGCCTCTCGGCCGACCTGCCCGTCATGGTGGAGTACAATCTGTCGGGCAGCAGCTACCTGCGATTCTATCTTGCGCCGAAGGTACGACCCTTGTTCTTTGTCACCGGCCCTTCTCTACAATGTGTCATACATATTCTGACAACTGATTTTATAGATCGGCGAGGACGAGTAAACGGATTATGCCCGGTACATCGTTTTGCGATATTGTGTCCATTCCATTCCATCGAGGCGCGGCGCCAGGGTTTTTGGCTGTTGGGTTGGAGAAATCAACACTGGGATATGGAAGAGAAACATGTACTCCGAGATGGCTCCTTCCTCTGCCCTGGATAAGGGCGATCTCGGGAGGTATCAAACCCCGTGATCTGGAAGATGGCATAGAGCAGCGCAGTGCAGATCTAAGACGCACGTTACCCTATATTCACAGTAGGTTATTCGTGTATGGTAATGAAGATTGATGTTGAGATGATCTAAGGCGTTGGCTTCTCCCGTCTCCCGCACGTATCTCTTGTCACATGTATGCAGCTTCCCTCAAGCCCGGGTATTCATTACCAAGTTTAACTCACCGGCTTACCCAGGAGATGAAAGGTGTGGGATAGGTATCTAGGAAGACGGCACCGTCAAGTTCCCAGCAGCTGCAGGCAGACTCGGGAAAATCTCCCAGTTCTGGCCGATCTACTCATGCTACGGTGCTGAGTCACGCCCCTGAACATCTTTCGCATTTCTTGGCGCTCAGTTACGATGAATCGGCAGACACCGAAACTTCGTTGCCTTGGGCTCCCAGACTCTGCAGCGCTGAAACCAAACCATCAAGTCACTTAAGTGACAAAACCGTGAGCGGGGTTTGATCCATGGATTCATTCCCCCACATCGCCTGCCCGCTCGGAGACGATAAATCGTGAATTTGAGTTGCAACGGCCGGTCATGGAATGACAGGCGCATCAGGAACGCAAAGACTGCAAGTTTGCTTCTTCTTCTTCTTCTTTTCGTTGCTCCATCCGGCAGGCATAGGGTGGTCTGATATTGCAGCGGGTCCTCTCCCGTCGTCTTAGTTTTTTTTTCTTTTTTTTTTTTTTTTTTTTTTTTTTTTTTTTTTTTTTTTTTTGGTATCAATCTGACATCTCCCGTCAGTGGCTGACAATTCCCTGATAGGACCGCCATTCTTCTCTTTGCGAGTATGAACGCAATGCAATGAATCGTGACGCAGAATTTGTTCAAACATACACCTACCTACATAGGTAGTCATCCCTTAAACTGACTGTCAACCCTGAGCTGGGGACTGCGCCTTACCAGAGACGCACCCGCTGCTCCGTAGGCCCTGCCTCTTCCCACGCCTTCCTGTGCATAACAGCCACCGTCATCCGGTATCCTAGCCCGTGGCCGTCCTCCTCAGTCCCGCCGCCTATCACGATGTTTATGAGGCCGCCCCCCGGGCCGGTGCTGGGGAAGGCCTGTTCGTCAAAGAGGTCGACTTCGCCCTCGACGCGCGAGGGACCTCTGCGGCGGCGTTCGGCGGCGTCCGGATAGGCCGATATGCCGACCATGCGGAATCTCTCCTTTTTCGCGTCCGCGCTCATATCCAGCCCGACGTATTCGTACCCGGCCTGCTCCCACCACAGCCCGCAGTGGCGGCCGCCGCGGTCGCGGATCCGGCAGACGGCCCGGCCGCCCCGTAAGTGCGTGCGCCGCGGCTGGGTGAGGTACTCCTGCTCGGGCGATATGAAGAAGACGGATATGGGGAACCACCGGAGCCGTAAAGCTGAGGATGCTGCACTTGGGGGGTCTGTCTCGGGTAAAGACTCTGATGCCGGTTGAGACGATCCGGATCATGCCTTGCGAGGGGTCGCCCAGGAGCCTGGCCTTGATGTTCTGCACCTGCACACTCCGGTGGTCGTGGGGGAGCTTTCCAGCTGCGTTGGTTGTAGGGCTGCGAGGCGTGGAGCTGGTGTGCTGAGGAGCGGCACCGGCCTGGGATTGGGATTCTGGGCTGGAAGGCTGTTTCCCAGCCTCTGGCAATCCTGCCTCGGGCGCGTCGTCCGCAGTGCCACCGCAGCGATCCAAACCCACCTTGTAGTCTGAGAGCAGAGGAATCGGCAGCGGCAGGTCCTGCCCACCGCCCTCCCCCTTGAACAGAACATACTCCACGGGCCCGTCTCACCCCGCCCACGACCAGCTCGGGAACTGCGCGTCGGGCGATCCTATGTCGAGGTCGCCGAGCGTGGCCAAGGGCGTGGGCCAGGACGCCGGCCGGGAGGCCCGCGTGGGACCCGCTCTCCAGGTGCTTCTCGAGGACGGAGAAGACGCCCGCGAAGCCATTGATGATGTCCGAGTTGAGCGAGAACTCGCGGCGCGTGTAGATCTCGACGAGGGACGCGTAGATCTTAAATATCCGGCCGAGCCGCTCCTCGGATGGGGCATCCAGGATGTCCGGGAGATGGTCCAACGCGTTCTCTCGCCCGGGTGCGGCGGCGGGCTCCTCGTCATCGGCCTCGGCAATGCTCTTGCTTGGGTCTGAGCCCGCATAAGCATCAGTGCCATATTCGCTCAGCATGTAACGGGCGCAATGGAAGTACACTGCATCGCGCATGAAAAAAAGGCACCGTCGGAAGAGCAAATGCTCCTGGAAAATCCAGCCCCGGGTATTCCATTTGGCGATGTCCAGTTGCAAGTTTAGGGGGCAAGGCCTGAGCATAATCCACAAAGCATCGACCTCGCCACCGCCCTCGTCATCGTCGTCATCGTCGGGATCATGGCCCAGCTCTGGAGACCCTCTGGAAACGCGCAATTGCTCAATGTGCTGCGGGCGCCTTGTTCCGGGCGACACGCCCGGCAGGCCGGCATTGGCACTATCGCCGTGGAAAGCAACAATAGTCGCAAACGCCTGTCCGTAAACAATGTTCATCTTGGGAATATCTCTGCTCATCTGCTCTTGGTCGTCCTGAACCATGCATATTGCGTCAACCCATAGGTAGCGCTCACCGATAAACTCGACGAGTCTCATAGCATCCCTGATAATCTTGGGGAAGGACACGCCCGACAAAGAGTTGTGCTGCTGGCGGAGCTCGAAATGGCCTTAACCGTTTTGCATATATCCACGTTTCCCCAGACGTAGCCCAACGCAAAGTACCTCTCCCGCAAAAAGGAGATGACCAGACGGCCGCCGCCAACATCAATAAAAACCATAAGCATCTCCTCGGCATCGGAAGCCGCCGGGCCGCCATCTTTGCAGCGTGTGCCGTGGTTCGTACCGCAGTCCCGCAGCCACCCCTTAATCAGCAAGGGGTTCACCTGCTAACCCGTATATACGGCGGCATGCCTGAAAACCAGCATAGCATCGGCCTCAAGCAGCTCTCGACTGCCAAACTCCCACCACTGCCTGATCGTCAACCCGTAATTATCGGGAGTCGCAAGCCTCGCCATACCGACCGTCTCAGGGCCGTACCTGATCTCCAGCATCGAATCGCCACCGGGTAAAGTCACCACCGTAAGCTATATGCCCTGAAATTTCTTATTAATGGCCGCAAGGATCGGATGCAGCTCTTTGGCCTCGGTCATAATAGCAGAAAGCACAAAATAACAAAAACGCAGTGCATCCTGCAGTACAGCAAGCGGAAATCCCCAAAGCGCAAAGAGGACTTGACTATCGCCCAAGCATACTTGCCTTACGGCGATGCCGCCCGCAGGGGCTTTGAAACGTCCCTGCACACGCAGCAAAGATCCAGGTTGGGTCTCCTGCCTGCCGCCTGGGCCTTTTCAACGGCCTACTGCTCAAATCTTTCTTCTAGCATAATAAAATCATACGAGGGGCGCAAACCGGGAAACTCGTATGGGCTGTATCCTTGCATCCCACCATACAAACCATCAAAGTCAAAGGCGCCGGGGCTAGCCTCTTCGTCAACTGCTAGCCAGGGTTTCTCAAAACTGCGCGCTCGGAGCCACCCGCTTCACATTGGACCGACCCATCCTTTTGCATCGCCTTCTCTTTTCCCTTTATCGAATGCGAAATATCTCGCTCAAAAAGCGTTTCGGACTCCTCAATAGCGTTTGCAATAACACGAAGCCGAAAATGCCATTTCTTATAAACCTCTTCCAGCGCCAGCATCGAGTAAGTACCGGTCTTCCAGGCCAAAGTGAAATTATCGGCCAGCTCGCAAATCACCTGCCGTCTCATCTCGCTCTCAACAGCGGCTTTCGTGATAGCAACCAGGAAATTCTTCAACTGCCACACCCATTCGGCGGAGTCGGGAAATTTAGATGGACTCGTACTTTCGGCCCTTTCAGCCGCCGTGGCATCTCGCTCGGCTAGCATGACTTCATAATATCCAACAAGCGTCAAACAATCGCAAACATTCTCCGTCTTCTTGTAGCGCCTTGCCAAAAGGTCGCAGATTATAAGCTGGAATTCCTCCCTCTCTGATATAGCGGTGGGCATAATAGGTAAACACTTTGTCAAATCGTGGATCGCTTTATCCAGCTCCTCTATGAAAAAAGAAACATATGCAACAGATGTGTGTAGGTAATCGGCATACTCGCATAGCCGCCTTGAGTGTTCTGTGCTGCAATCGGGTAAGGCCTCGATAAAAAAAAAAGCCGTGTAATAAACCGAATTCTTAAGATTCTCGATCGCCCGGTCCCGGCCAAAGTTCTCTTCGAAAATCGTCTGTGCTTGGAGAAGATTCAAAATACCCTCCAGAATATCACATCTGCTCTCATTATGTAGCAGCAGGGCTTCAAGGCCTGTCTTGCATAGCCTAAGCGCCTCGTCGAAATCTTCCCGTAAACAAATACGCACGGCCTTCCTGACTGCCACGAAACCGAGATGCGAGTAACAATGCCACGCTGTATAGGCCCTGGCGCCACGCTCGCTGCCATCGCCTTCACAAGCGTCCCCGCCTCCGTCTCCAGGGCGCTGTCATGGGCCAGCTGAACCCTCTATCGCATCTGGAAAACCATGTTGCTAAGGATAATAACATGGTTCTCGGAGCCCTCATCAAACCTTTTGTACGCCACCCTCGAATATCTATCGCCTCGTCCAAATCCTCCAGCTTACGCGAATGGTAATACCAACACGTAAGGGCATAAGCTAAATAGCCGAGGATGGATAAATACGCCTTGGAACCATGCTTCGCCAGCCGCAATGCCTCGCGCCCTGCATGGACGGCCATATCTATGGCATGCGGAGAAAAACGGAAGGAGGCCATGTACTGCGATGTACGCGCCTGGCACAGCAGATCGAGATATACGGGGTAATCGGGCGATGATCGAGGCGCCTTGCAAAGGAGAGCCTCAAAATGCCCAACTGCATAATGAAGAATCGCTTCGCTCCGAAGGTCCCCGAACGCGCTGACGAAGGCCTTGGACAGATCGAAGCGCAGCGCGATCTCTTGGCTTGGAGGGATTAGACCCGTCGAGAGTGCTTGTTGCATGCGCGCTTCGCATCTCTCCACATCGGCGAGGGCAGTAGCCCGCTGCTTGTCGTCTAGGGGGGGAGTCGGCATCCCTGCTGCTCGATGGATATTGGCACGGCTCGTGAAGATGGCCAAAACGGATGAAGCAGAAACGAATGCATGCTTTGGGGGAAACTGGCACGAGTCTAGGGTGATGCGTGCCTCAGCCTGAGCGGGGTCATGATGCTGCCCAGTGAGGGATAGGGCAGGTAAGCACAGCCTCGTTTCCGACCACACGAACCTCTCACTGGCTCGAGACGGGCTCGGCGCAGGACTTTGCAAACCATACTGCCCGAAAGATACTCAAACCTAGGTATGCAACGCTAGGAGGCGGATGTTGTAGGTTGATTGGACCTTTTTGTGTAAAAACACATCGTTATGGATTAAGAAAACACGGAGCGAACGTTGAGCTCCGCCGCGATTCCGTAGTGAGACTTTATACGCCGGGGGGCTGTATCGCCTAGGTACTCCACGTCGTACAGCGGAAGTTGGAACCTATACACGAGTTAAACCCGTAAGAACGGAGTGGGGATGGCTATGAAAAGGGCGTTGCTCTGCATTTTCCCCAAAATGGTGGTAGAAATGATCAAATCCCTAAGCATTTTTAACAGAGGTGAGGTGGACTTGAATTACAGCGACGATGCTGACCCACCTGCAGTAACCCACGTGGGACGCCAAGCAAAATGGGTTCCGTGGGTGACGGGTTTCTACATCCATACGGGGAAAGCCCAATTTTTGACAACGCAAAAGCGTGTGAAAGGGCGTGAAAAAGCCCCTTTTTGGCGTTTTCAAAACTGGCTGTACCTAGGTATCTATTCACTTTCCCTTTCTCGGTCGGTGCCTTTTAAACCGCTCGTTTTCGCTCCCAGGTCTTCTGTTGAAACGGCTACAAAGTCGTCACCCTTCCTCGGCCGTCTCGGGCAAACTAAGATCTAAGCCTTGGCATCTGCGACTCATCCGCCCGGTTCACCCGCGCTTACCCGCGGCGCACCGTCACCGGACCAGCTCGTCCTGGGATCCGAATATACACCTACCCACCCAGGTACCTAACAAACCTTATCTCTGACTAGGCTGCCGGAACGAACATCAACAAGGAAGACAAGAACAAAACAGCCGCCATGTCAAGTCTAATGGTCCCGGAAACCCGGGTATTGGCCATAGCCAGTCACGTAGGAAACACCCCTGCTGTACCCCCCTTCCCGGCCATAGCGCAAAACTGAGTGCTCGTCGCTGACACATGTGCGCAGGTCGTTTCTGGGTAAGCTCTGCTTCGCCAGGCGAGGCTTTTTCAGCGAGGATGCCTCTGTTGACAACGCGACTCAACAACAAACAAACAGAAATGTGGGAAACAAGATCGCCGTTTTTACCATGCAATCCCTCGGCTGCGAGGTCGCGGCGCTGAACACAGTGCAGTTCAGTCGGTTTCTTTGCATCCTTTTTCCCTTTCTCTCTTGTTGGCTGAAAAAAAAGGGGCGTCACAGAGGCAGAAGGCGATGTGCGCGGATCCCCTCCGTGGCCAGAGGTGTTGTTGTGTAGCTAACAACTTTCTTCCGACGGGATGGGAGGAGGAGGAAATTTTCTTCCCCTCTTCCCGCCCGTTTTCCTTGGTACCTTTTTTTTTCTACACAGGTAACCACACTGGCTACAAGCAATGGAAGGGGACCCGGGTCTCTGCCGACGAGATCTCGGACCTCTGGGAGGGACTGAAGCAGTCGTACCTGGACAGCTTCGACATGATGCTCTCGGGCTACATTCCCGGCGCCGCCGCCGTCGAGGCCGTGGGCCGGATCGCGGTGGAGCTTAAAGCTAAAGCCGCGGCCGCGGGCTCCGCGCCGGGCAGCTTCTTCTGGGTGCTGGACCCGGTCATGGGCGATAACGGCACGCTCTACGTGGCGCCCGACGTCGTGCCCGCATACAAGGCGCTGCTGCGGCACGCGGACCTGATCCTACCAAACCAGTTCGAGGCCGAGGTGCTGTCCGAGGTCGAGATCGTGGATGCGGCCTCGCTCGAGCGCGCCGTCGGCGTGCTGCACGCCCGCTCCGGCGTACCCCACGTCATCATCACATCCGTCTCGCTGCCGCACCCGGACCACCCGGAGAAGTCCATGTGGGTCGTCGGCTCGACCAGGACGTCCGACGGCCGCCCTCGGATGTTCAAAATCGTTTTTCCCGCCATCGACTGCTACTTTAGCGGCACCGGCGATATGTTTGCCGCCCTGATGGTCGCGCGCATGCGCGAGGCTGTCCACCGGGACACGGCGACACAAGCAGCAGCAGCAACAACAACAGTACCGCTCGGCGACTGCGCATCTTGGATCAGCGACGACTCGATCGACGCGGTGGACCTGCCGCTCGCCAGGGCGGCCGAGAAGGTCCTCGCCACCATGCACGAGGTCCTGACCAAGACGCTGGAGGGCATGGAGGCTGAGATGGCTCGTGTCCGGGAGAAGCTGGCAGCGGCGGCAGCAGCAGAGGGCACGGCCGCGTCGGAGGAGGAGCAGGCCAAGGTTCTTCGGCTGCACCGGTCTAGGGCGGCCGAACTGCGGCTGGTGCGGAACCTGGAATCTCTGAGAAACCCTAATGTGGCGGCACTGCGCGCTGTGAAGATGTAGTTGCGTGCCTGCCAAAGTCACTTCACATCGCCCTTGTCGTTTTTGTTTCTTGCACAGATATAAATAGAGTTCGCACTGCTTTGGATCAGGAAGCCTTGCCTTCTTTCTTCGAGTGGTAGACATCTTTTCAGTTGCTAGATTCCTCGGAGTCAAGACGGTTAGACGTGAATGAGTTTGTTCATGCAAGCATCTCCTGGCCCAACAATAAGAAGGGTCACTCGACATACCTACATAATACCTAACCGCCGTGATGCTTCAAGAGAAAAAGTCCAAGACAGACAGACCTGTATAGATAACGCCCATCGACCGTCCCCTGGCAATGCTCCTTTTTTTTTTCTGCCCTTACTCGTGCAGACAAATGACCTCTGAACATGACAAATCATAGCCTAAAACTCCGGTCCAGCAGATCTATCGTCATGACGCCAAGTCGTGCCAAGGAACCTACACACGACATGCAGGTGCCGAGTGCGAAGAGGTCTCAAGTGCGGCCGGTGCTGCCAAAGCCGCCGGCGCCGCGCACGCTCTCCTCGAGCTCCTGTACCTCGACAACCTCAGGGGTGTATATGCGCTCGATGACCAGCTGGGCGACTCGCTCGCCCTCTTCCACTTTAAAGTCGGCGTCGGCGTGGTTGAAGAGCAGCACCTTGACTTGGCCGCGGTAGTCGGCGTCGATGACGCCCGCGCCCGTGTCGATAAAGTGCTTGGCTGCCAGGCCGGACCGGGGGGCGATGCGGCCGTCTATAGCAAAAGGGCAGGGGTGGGTAATGTCAGCGGGAGTGGGCGTGCAAGGAAGGGCTGGAGGGAGCAACAGAGCTAGGTAGCCTGTGGTTGGCAGGCATCGGTTGCTACTGACAGGTGCCGGCAGGGACGGCGATGCTGATGTCGGTGTCCACCAGGACCTTGCCGCGGGCCGGGACGACGGTCTCGCGCGCGGCATACAGGTCGTAGCCGGCGGCGAAGGCGCTGCCGCGGGTCGGGAGCCGGGCCTTGTCCGAGAGCTTCTTGATCAGCAGCGGCGGGCACTGCTCGAGCGTGACGGCGGTCTCGGCCGTGGTCGCCGCGGCGGTGGTGGCAACAGATGTGGTACTATTATCGGCGGACATGATGGGCACCGTGTTGATGTTGTCGACCTTGACTCGCTTCGCGGGGGGTGAGGTGGGCGGGGAGGCGACGGCGGGCTCTTCGGTGGTCATGCTGCGCGCCAGGAAGATGCCGGGCCAGTGCGGGAGAGGACGAGTCGGTGGCAGGCGTGGATCGAGGTTGACGGCAGGAGCAAGGCACGCTGGCGCATAGGGAGCTCTCAGTGGGCGGAGAGCGCACTCCCCAGGGAGGGGTCCAGGAGCCCCACCTAGACAGACCCAGGGCGGTGAAAGCACGACGCGGCTGGACGCGCCGAGAAGGAGGGGCTCTTATTGGTCAATCGACAAACAGCCATCGTTTAGTTTGCCCAATGAAGGCCTGCCGCTTTCTATCTTTAGGGGTACCACCCAGGCCCCCGCCTGGAGAAAACCATACATACACACTCAGATTTGAGCTACGCACAAAGCAAGTTTAGTCGCGCGGAACATCAGGGATGTCGCCATCAAAAATTCGTGCATATCACGGTTAGATCGGCCATGCCAGCTCAAACCATGCGGGGGCCGGGATGTGCGGAATTCTCTCCGCTTGCCTCTGACACCACGATGGCGACCTGCGCTGATGTAAACCATGCGCTGGCGAGTCGGATGATATACTATATGTAGAGAGGGCAGCCCGGCTGTCGCGACTAGCAATAAATCAAGCGAGTGTCCTCACCTCCCGCTCAATCGTCCAACTCCTTCCCAAAATCCACTAGCCGAAGCCGAGTCGCATCCTTGGGATGAAACTGCGCCACCCTTGACCGGACCAAGAACCTAGCGGCTGCCGACTCCCTCGTGATCTTCACGTAGGCGGCCCAGCCATCGCCCTCAGACTCGACGAGGCTCCGGAGGAGCTCCTCAGTCAGCTCTCGCATATCGGACGCCGCCGCCGCTGTCTCGTCCCAGCACTCCCTGGGCTTGGCCACTGGGCGGGCTGACGGGCTTCCCCAGATTTCGTCGATCCGCCGCTGCCGGAGGTCCTGGTCGACGTGGTCCTTGGCCTTCTTTACCTTGCCTTGCGAGCTGAAGCCGGCAACCAGGCCATCCGAGTCGACATCCATCATGTCGCCAACCACGGGGCCCCCGAGCTCCTCGGCAGCCAGGAGAGGGGCCAGGTGCTCGTCGATGAACTGGTTGAATGCCTTGAGCAGGGATGCAGCCTCCTGGTCGTAGCTTCGCTTTTTGCGCTGCAGCTCTTCAAGCCGTTCCTGGGCCATCTCTTCGGGGCTCCTTTCGATCCTCGACTCAAGCCCGCTGCGGAGCGACTGGATGCGGTCCTCTAAGCATTTCTGGAGGGCGCGCTGGTCTTGCAGATCCGCCTCTGCCGCCTCGAGCCGCTTCCGTGCCTTATCGGCGGAGACTGACTGGGCAGCCAAAAAGGCCCGGGACTCCTCGATGGTCCTGTGCGTTTTGCGCATAGCCACGAGCGCCGGCAGCAGCGAGTCTGGGCCAGGCAGGGGCGGTGCAGACTCGGCCGCTTCCTTGTATCCCGCAGCCATTATCTCAACCGAAGCCGCGGCTGACGGCTGGGCCGGACCAGAAGAATGCCGCTGGGCGCGTCCTACGTCCTGGATCGTCTGATGAGGCCGACATCGGATTTAGCTGGTGGCGGCTAATGAGACATGACAAACAAATTGGAGAGAGAAAGTGACGCGGAAAACCAGGACCAAAATACAAAATTTTGCCTAGGAGGGACGGGATCGCTGACCAAGACGACGTCCTGAAACGTACCCTATGTAAGGAGTCCTCGTGCTGCTTGACCATCCTCTCGAGCTCGTGGATGGAGCGACTCATGTGGGCTGCATGGCGATCCTTTTCGGCTGCCACTCCGCGACCTGATTTGCCATCCATTTTGACGTGGGCGGGAAGCCCTGGCGCAAGGGATAGAGGAGGGGTTTAGGCAGCCTGCTGGTAAACAACCCCGTGTTGTGTAGCATAGACAGGGTATTGAGTTTTTAATCTTTGGTCCGGACGATCAGACGATGGTGGTAGTGGAGATGAGCCGACAGGTTCGTCGCCACCAGCGACGCGTCGCAGGTCGCTATGAGGGAGGTGGGACGGAGATGCACGGGGAAATATCCATCGACTTGGGCGCAGGGAGAGGCGCCTGACCCGCAGCCTCACGGGCCAACGCTAGGGGAGCGTTGGCGACACAAAAAAAAAAAAAAAAAAAAACCCTTGTTGACCAGAATATGACACCGTTTGGTTCTCTCGGGAGATGGACCTTGCCGGGGACAATGTTGCGATCTGAAAGGACATCAGTTTTTACTTGATTTGTCTTCTCGCGTCTGTTCCTCTCCCTCCAGAAGGGGTGCCCTGTTTCATGAATAGAGCCCCTGTCGGGACGGATTATGCCTGCTGTCCCTCCATCCGGCTGGTGAAATCTTGATAAGAAAATCTCAACAGGAAATCGAGACGGTGGGACAGCAAAGAGTAAAAAAAAAAATACAGAGAAACAAAAATAAGCAAAAAAGGATGACTTGGAGAACACGATACGTGTGTGGCAGGGCGGCTTCATCTTGTCGTCCCGTCTGCCGTGTCTCCTCGTGTTCCTTTTCGCTGCTGCGTACCTATCTACTCTCTCTACAGGTAGGTAGGTAGGTGTTGAGCAACCCCCGCTCGTCTCGTGCCTCTTTAGCCAGAGCCATGATATATGACATCCAGGCAGCTGCGATAGGTGTTAGCGCGACTTCCCGATGTCGCAGTGCCGCAGAATCTCCCTGTGCCAGTTCGCGGTACACTGTAATCCCGTTTTCCCTTCTCCACAAAATGGAACTACCGAGCCCGTGCCGCCCCTCCAATAGGAGATAAGCCAGCCAGGAGGCGAAAAGGCGGCGCACTCGACCCCACATGGACCGGTCATGGTCATGGTTGTGCCCGGGCCACAGGCCACAGGCCACAGAGTTTGCCATCGCCCAAACAGCCTCTGAGACAGCCCAGTCCCGGTTCTGCTCCTTCCACTCCCAACCGGCTGTGCCCTCGTTTGCCGTCGATCGATCCTCCCGTCCACCGTCAAGAACTGTCTGGAAGGCCAGTCCCAGTCAGACCAGTGAAAAAAAAAGTGAGTGCGCCTTCTTCTCCACTCAACCGGTCGATCCTGTTTGCCCGTCCAGCCAACGTTGTCGCGAATTCCTTGTCGGTTCGTTGAGTCCTTGCCTGCCCTGCCCCGTGAGGGTGCGTGCATCAGTCCCGTCTCGGACCAGTTTTTCTTTTCTCCCCTTTCCCCATTCAACCTCCAATTCGCTCGTGTTCAAAGCTCAAGCTCGTGCGAGCATCCTGCACCACCCTTTTCCTGATCTCAACCACCTTGGGCGAACACCCATTTGAGTTTTTCCTTTTAAGCTCCCGCACTTTTGTTTCCTACCTTTGCCTTCTTGACCGACGCGGCTTCTCTCCTCCGACGCACCGGTTGGGAACCTGACCTTGTCCTTCTCCCAGCTCACGCGCGTCGCCCTGATTGTCGCGCCATCAGGTCCTTTTTCTTGTTGGGAGCATCAACGCATCAATCGGAAGTCGGCGCATCGACTCTGGCCAGCCCTGAGCAAACGCGCCTCTGTGTCTTGAGTGGCGTGCGCGCGCGCTCAACTTGGAGTGGAGAGCTGTGGCCGGGCCTCAGCCTAGCCTGCCAACAGGGAACCAGAAAGCGTGCTTGCTGCAAGGCTGTGGTTTGTTGCCGAGAGCTGGAGGGAGCAAACAGAGGTTTGAGAATTGGTTCTCTACTCGCCAGCCCTGCACCTCGCCATCCACTCACCACCTAATTTTCTCCGCCCTTCACCTTTCGTTCACCGACCTTCTTTCTTCTTCTCTCTGCCGCCGCCGTCGTTTGGCACCCACCCGTGTCAACCACGCGCCCACCTCCAAATATTGAACACCGGTCTCTGGACCCAGTCTCCTCACCACCAGTCCAGTCCTGCTGCGCACCAGCACCGCACCGCCTCGCTCCTCTCCTCTCCACCTAGGTCCCAAGCCTACCCGAAACAACGCGCCCTTGATCACAGGAGAGGCGGAAGTCCCCAAGGAGTTTGCATTCAAGCTCCTTCTTCTCTCTTGGCCGGATCCCGCACTCGCGCCTGCCGTCTCGATTCTGAGTCCTCCACCACTCTCCATCGACCCTCGCGACCTTTTGCCTAGAGCTCATCCTCAGCCTCAAGTCCGACCTACACCTACCCGCCACTACATCAGCACGTCTTGGTCGGAAAGCCCCAGGTGTAGATAAGACGAATTTAATCGAATACCAGTCAGCCGCGTTTGATTCACACGTGTCTGCAACCGACTGCGACGCCGTCGCTGTGACAAGAACAAAGGAGCAAAAAAAAAGAAAAAAAAAGGCAAGATTGACAAGACAGCCGGAAAAAATGTCGACCTCGCCGGCCCCCAAGACAAAACGTCCCCTCGAGGACACATCGTCTCCCTCGAGGACCGACCAGCCCGACGCGAAGCGACCTGCTCTCGACAAGGTCCTTCGCAATGAGGGAGAGGTCAAGGAGGAGCCAATGAAAGCCCCCATCGGCAACGGCCTCCCACCCATCCCGGCATCCGCCACACTGCCTCCCATCCCGGAGTCCAACGGCGCCACAACCAAAACCAATGGCGAGAAGACAGAGCCCAAGGACGGCCAGGGCGACACGGCGGTTTCGGACGCTGCCGAGTCCAAGCCTATCGCGACCACAGCTACCAACAACAGCAGCCAGGCTCCGGCAGCCTCTGCCGACTCGCACGACGAGACGGCTTGGATCCACATCAGGGCTGTCATCTCCAGCCCGGAGGCGGCGACCGTCATAGGCAAGGGCGGCGAGAATGTGTCCAAGATTCGCCAGCTCTCAGGTGCGAAATGCACCGTCAGCGACTACCAGAAGGGCGCCGTCGAGCGCATCCTGACTGTCAGCGGCATTGTTGATGCTGTTGCAAAGGTAATATTCTATCCCTAACATACACACACACACATACCTTTTCCCAAGCACCGGCTAACTCATGGTTCACCTTCTTCCCTGCCCAGGCTTTTGGCCTCATCATCCGCACTCTCAACAACGAGCCTCTTTCAGACCCATCCAGCGCACACTCCAAGACGTACCCCCTTCGTCTTCTCATCCCCCACATTCTCATTGGTTCGATCATTGGTAAAGGCGGCGCTCGCATCAAGGAGATACAAGAGGCGTCGGGTGCTCGCCTGAACGCATCGGACTCGTGCCTTCCTCTCTCGTCGGAGCGTTCGCTGGTTGTCATGGGCGTGGCGGATGCGGTGCACATCGCGACCTACTACGTAGGTAGCACCCTCCTGGAGCAGCTTAACGACCGTTTCGGTGGACCCGCCGCGTCCGCCTATGCCACCCGCGCTGGCGGCCCGGTCGGCGCCGTCCCTGGCGGAATGCAAGTCGTGCCGTATCTGCCCCAGCCCGCCGGTGGCAACTTTGGCAACCGCGAAAACTACGGACGTCGGCCAGACCCTCGGGCTGGACCGGTGCCACAGGGTGCAGCCCTCCCATACGCGCAGCACTACAACCCGCACCAGGCCCACCAGCCGACGCCTGCTGTGCCTGTGCACTACGGAGCCCAGGGCGGGGCGTACGGCGCCCACGTGCAGCCTCCGCACGTCGGACATGCCGGACCGCAGGTCCACGGCGCTCCCCACCAGCCGATGCACGGCCAGATGCCCGGTCCCGGTGGTGCGCAGAGCCTGACGCAGCAGATCTACATCCCCAACGACATGGTTGGCGCAATCATCGGCAAGGGCGGCACAAAGATTAATGAGATTCGCCAGATCAGCGGCAGTGTCATCAAGATCAACGAGCCCCAGGACAACAGCAACGAGCGGCTGGTGACCATTACGGGAACGGAGGAGTGCAATCGCATGGCGCTTTACATGTTGTACTCGCGTCTTGGTGAGTTACCGGTTTACCCCACAAACAAAGTACTTGTTCTGCCTGTGTCCATCAGCTAGCTAACCTGTTCCTACCCCGACCCGTCTCTGCAGAGAGCGAAAAGCACCGCATCTAAAACTGCTGATGCCCGAGGCCCACCACGAGACGGATCAGGACGGATGATATTCGGTTTTCTTTTGCTGAAACCACTCTAGTCTTTTTATTGCCCAAATACCTCTTTCTAAAGTATCCGCCGTCTCCCGTCTCCCTAGCAAAACCGGCTACGTTCATTGTCTTTTTGATCATCAGCCAGCTAGCTCGGGTTCACTTCTCTACGTGGTCATCTCGTTCAGCCTCTTCCTCCCCTCGTGGTTTTTCACCTCAGATTGTGATATGGTAGCCCCGTTGTAGCACTAACCACTCGTCGTCGTCATGAATACCGTTCCCATGTTTGAAATTTGGGGTTTCGTGTGTACACAAACGGAGTTTGCTCGTCGGGCGAGCAAGGCGGCCAGTGCCGACCAACGGAAGGGCGCATTTTGGGCGTTTTTGGGTGTGGTCAAGCTGTGTTTTCTGTTCTGACGAGCTGAGCAAAATCAAAATCATCAAAATGCCGTACCGTTCGCATGCGCAGCAACAAAGTTCCCCGCCCCCTCAAACAAAGCACAGAAGACAGGATGCCTGCCTGCATCAGCACACTTCCGCATATAAATGTTCCCCTGCCCGCATATTGCAACGCAACACCCCTGTGGCACAAAACACATGATTTTGTATCCCCATCATGCCATTGGTTGCCATATCCTGCTCTCTCCTCCCCAGCCCCTCCCGGTCAAATGCACGCCAGCCAGGGCCGGCTCTTGTCGACCTTGTTTGTTCTGGCTCCAGGTTCTTTACTTATTTGGTGGGTGGATTCGATGGGCCGTAAACCCAGCTTTGAAAAAAAAAAAAAAATAGTCCAAATGTCAGCATCTCAGAAGATATGATTTAGGTAGGTAGGTGCCCGAGTTGCACAGGCATGGACTTACTTGTTCCACATCTTACCGATGAAGCCGGGCGTCGGTCGCTGCTCGTGGAGGCTCTGCCGCCTGGCGATGGAGGCAGGGTCGTTGCCCCGTTTCTGCTCCTGGAGAGAGGCGAAAAGGCCGGCCGAGTTCTGCGGGGAAAGGTGTTAAGTGTTCATATTCTTTTTATTATCAAAAAAAGGAAGTATGTCATCGTGACGATTGTCGTCATTCTGATGATGCAGGAGGGTGATGGGGCGCTTTTTTGGCTGAAATGGATGGAAGCTCTGGAATGGACACTTACACGGCGAGGGGTGATGGGAGACCCTGGGGTGGTTGATGCCGAAGAGGTGGAGGAGCTTCGGTCCCTGGGTGGGTTGGATCCGGAGGCGTCCATGTTTACGGTGTGCAAAGGAGTGGTTTAGGGAGATTTAAAGGACAGCTAGATGAGGATGGACCGGGTTGTATGCTGGCGATGATTTGTACTGAATGCACCGAAGAGAGTGTCCTGTCCGGTGACGGGGACAAACAGCACAGCTCACAAGTCAAGATGGGAGCGGGGTAAAGGGGTCGTATTTAAAGGGAGAAAGAAAGGAGGAGTTGATCGCGTGAGTATGACGGAAGCAAGCTTGTTGGTTGGAGCTTCTGTGAGCCGACCATCGATGGACCAGCTTCTGACGACTTGGAGCTGGGCCGTACGATCGAGCTGGGGTCGGACTTGTCCTGTCCCGGTGACGCCACCTACTGGCAGCGAAGCTTAATGGGCGCCATGGCTAGCTAGCACACCTACAGGGGAGCAAAAGCATGGACAAGGGTGGCGAGGGAAACCAAATCTCCGCTCCGCCCGAGGCCGAGCAGTCCAGCCAATGATCTGGACGGCTACTGTGTAGCACTGCTGTAATGTACAATACCCAGTCCTGCATGCAGGAGACACGCCGTGCGAGGTTGAGATGATGGGAAGGGAAGCTGGGGGCAGTCCGCTCGGGGTCGGTCGGTCGGTCTACCCCGCATGCCTGAGGGAGATGGGATTGGTGGTTCGCCTACACACTGGTACAGTACAGTACAGTACATGGGTAGGTATGTACAAGCCCTGCCGATCAGACTTGAACGAGGAATCTGGGCTGAATGGGGCGATGGGGTTCCAAGGCAAGACGCCATCGAGCTCGAAACCGTGACAAATGTTTCCGCTGCTAGAGCGTGGCTTGGAAAAAAGGGTCTACGCACCTACTCTTTCCAAATTGGGCAGCTCCATGTCGGGCAAGTCAGACAAAGGCCAAATTCCACGCGAGGCGAACTAGACGTCATAGCCTGCGCGTCAGCGGAATGGCATTGTCCTAACGCCGGGGTGGGGCCGTGTGCTTGTCCGGGAAAGGGGCCGATCGGCGCCCGGCGTTTGGCGTCTCCGACATGTCTGTCCCCAAGCCCAACGGGGATTCCACAGCGAAACAAAGGAAACCAAGCACGTTGGCCAAAAAAATTACGCGGACCTCCTATATAAAATCCACAGTGCGCCATTGGTCCGTGTTTTTTTTATTTGGCCAACGTGCCAAGGCAATGAGACAACCTCGGCCCTTTTGGTCACAGCCGTGTAGATCAGGCTGGCTTCCAAAGCCCAGGACGAGATGCCATCCCCAACACCCGCCGAGAGACGGGCCGAGGCATTGCAGAGGCGCTGCTGTGGCATTCAGTCAGGGGCTTGGTGCCTGGGCGGCCACTCTTTTGTTATTTTGTCCTCTTGAAGCCATCGAGAGGAGAGGTATAAAATGGCCAACATCTGCTTCATGGCAGTCAATATCATTTATGGATCGCGCAGCCTCCAACGCCTTCCCTCAGAGCCTACAGCCCCGAGCCATCACTCATCAGCTCCCAAATATTTCTTCTGAACCTCCCCTCTCACCAGCAAGATGAAGGTCTCTACCATCCTCGGCTTCGTCGCTTTCGGCACCGCTCTGGCCGCCCCGACCGACATGGCCAAGCGCGAGCCCGTGGTTGACTTGGCCGCGATCCCCATCCTCCAGCCCCTGGCCGACCTCCTTGCCAACGTCCAGATCTACGTGGGGGTCATCAGTAAGAACAACCCCTCCTCTGCTTCTTCTCTTTGAGCCGCTACACGCTCCCTGATCTGGATCTGTTCTGACCACAATAACCTGCCTCCATTCCAGCCACCGAGGTCGGCAACCTGGCCAGCATTGGGACCATCGCGGGCAGCGGCGTGACCCCCGATGCCACCGAGCAGGTCAAGTCCACCGTGCCCAAGATCAAGACGCAGCTGGACAAGATCAACTCGGCCCTGAAGAGCCTGCCCAAGCTCAACAAGGCCAGCAGCGGCCGCGTCGGTCCGGACGGCGCCGCTGCTGCTCTCGGCCTGTACGGGCAGTTGTTCAGCGCGATTGCTACTGCCTTGGACACTGTCAACGGCCTTGACGGTATTTTGAGCACCCGTTTCCTAGCTGTAGACTATCTTTTTCCAGCAGACTAACCGTGCCTGCCTGCCTGCCTCTTAGCCAACCGCATCGGCGGCAACAACTTCAACTTGCTCACCGGAACCGTCACTCAGCTCATATCCTCGCTGGGCCTGGTCCTCGACCTTGGCGGTCTTCTCGGTGGGCTTCTTGGTGGCATCCTCTAAATCATCGCCCGGGAACTGGCGCTGTCCGTTACTAGGAAGTCAGGGGTTATCGGCTACCAAGATGGCGCTATAATGAGAATATGGGTCCTTTGCGATGATACTGGGATTCACTCTAGCTTTAATTCTAATCAAGGACGGCGTTGTCGAGAAATAGTGATGAATTGATCAAGAATTCTTGCTTTGCGGACTGGATACAAGGGAAATACAGTAAATTGAACGGCCATCAGCCCTCGATATCTTACAACCACTACCAGCTTACACTTATAGACAACTTCCACCACCCGTGAACAAGACGCCAGCACCTCCACCCATTCACAAGCAACTCCGCTGCTGGCCCACCGAGAGCCCCTGACGAGCCCCGAGCCAGTTGTCAGCGTGCCTGGTAGTCCACACAATGATGGCCTTGGCTCCCCAGCTCGTCCCCTTCTTCTTCTTCTTCTTCTTCTTCTTCTTCTTCTTCTTCTTCTTCTTCTTCTTCTTCTTCTTCTTCTTCTTCTTCTTCTTCTTCTTCTTCTTCTCCGTCTCCGACGCGTCTTCCTCGACGCTGTAGTCGAGGGCGGGAGGAGGCAACCGAAGCGGAGGGAGCAGCTCGCTGCACCCGCCTTTCCTCTGGCACCTCCTCCCGCCGGCCGCAACGGCGTCCTCCGAGAACCTGAGAGGGGGCAGGAGCTTGGTGCGCTCGGCCCGCGAGCGCGCCGCCTCCTTCTTGGTCAGTTTCTCGAGATCCTTGAGCGCCTGCGCCTTTTGCTCGGCCGCCGAGGGACCCGACGCGAGCGCGAAGTCGAGATACAGAGTCTCGCCGCGGCAGGGCGGCGCCCTAACGGCTGGGGCCTTGGCGGCGGCCGCGGTAGAGGCGTGCCTGGAGCGGAAAAAGGCGTTCCTGAAGAAACCCATGGCTGTCAGCTCTCGCGAGGGTGGAAGTTGTATTGGGGATTTGTTGTCGTAGTTGGGTGGAGAGGTGAGAATGCGTGACAGCTGGATGGGTTTTCTTGTTACACAGGAAAACAGAGAGCGAGTTGGGCTGAGGTTAGGGGAGACGGTCGATATTTGTATGGCTGCCGTGAATAACGGCAACTAAGGGTATTGTCCTGAGCTGAAAGAAAGAAAGTGTCGTTGTTGTTTAAAGGCGCGAAAGCACCCACAAAAGAAAGTGTTACCAAGATCCTTGTCTGCTATACTGGGAGCAACAAAAAGCCCCGAGACAAAGAAGACAAAGGGAAGCAATAACATGACTGCCACCTCTGAGGCAGACAAGGGCGGCATTCTATAAGACTTTGGCCATGGCCCTCAAACGAAACTCATGTTTGTTTATATAGTTTTTTTTTTATACGGCCTTGCGCTCCTCTCAATGCTTCGCTATTCCTAACGAGACAAGTATCGGTCGGACCGAACGAAGAAAACAACGGGGAGTAACCATCTCCTTTCCAGCGAGGTCTGGATAGAACCGGAGTTGGATAGTCAAGCCACCGCAAGAAAGTTCTTGTCAGCTTTGTTGCTTCTCGTCCCCTCAAGATCTCATCCGATACATAAACCCCCCAGCTCCCAAGCCTCCCACACATACACAAACACACACACAGACACACACACACGCATACAAACTGTCCATCCCGACACCATGTGCCACAAGATCGTCAGCGAGTGCCACCGGTGCGGCAAGCGCCTTATCCCGTCCCCGGAGATCATCGAGGTCTGCGGCGTGATCCGGCGTCAGCAAGAGAGCTGCTGGGTGGTGACCTGCTGCACCGTCCCGCGCACCCGCTGCGCAAAGCTCAGGAAGAAGTACCTCCCGCCCCAGCCGGCCTGGCTGTGCGATCCCTGCTGGGCCCGGGGCCTCCCGTTGCGGCAACCCGCCATGGTCTACGGCAACGGCGGTGGCCGCGGCGGCAAGAGGCTGCGCGTCGTAGAACAACAGGACGACGACAGCCCGCCCAAGCCATACGGCCTAGCCAACCGCCGCGTCCCCGGCCGGGACGCCCCCGGCTTCCGCACGCATGAGCGCGAGGCGGGGACGGGGACGGGGACCCCGAACAATAGGGACGGCGGCAGGACCAAGATCAGGCGCAACGAGACTCGGAGTGGCGGCGATGGCAGCAAGGCGCGCAAGGAGCGCTCACGGTCGGCCGACTCCTCTCTCCGGGCCGAAGAAGGTAGGTCCGGACAACACGAACGTGAGACGCGCAGGAAGAAGGACGACCGGGTGAACGCCGCAGCTAACAGCAGCGATTCTTCCCATCATGGTCGGCAAGAGAAACGGCAAAAGCCCCGAAGCAACCGCCAGAAAGACGGTAGCCAGGCGGGCAAGCAGCCGCCTCGACGCTTCTCCGTAGGCGAACACACCCCCGAGTACTGGGAAACTCTCTCGCAGGCGTACCGCGCGCGGGGTGCCCCCTCGCGCCGCGGCAGCGTCGGAGGGGACCAGAACCACCCGCAGGACCGCGAGGGCCGCCGCCGCCGTCAGGACCCGCCGCCGCCGCTCAACCTCGAGGCGACGCGGTACGCGGCGGAGCGGCGGAACGCGCACCTTGACCACGCGCTCGTGTGCGCCGCCGAGCAGGTGTCGGCGTCCAGGATCGTGACCGCTCGACCTGGGCCGCCACCACCACGTCCGCCACCGCCACCGCCAGCAGGACTACGCCGTTCCGACCGCCCACGCAAGTCCTCCACCCCCACCTCCGCCGCCGCCGCCGCCGTCGCCATCGAGAGACCCATCAGCATCGTGTCGCCGCGGCCCATTTGGCCGTCCAGGGACCCGGCCCTCCCGATCGAGGAGGCGGCGAAGCGTGACGAGGAGCGCGTCGACGAGGAGGTGAGGCGAGGCTTGGAGAAGGAGAAGGCGTCCCGGATCCCCCGGAGGCGGATCAGCTCGCCGCCGCTCTCGATGTTCGGACCCGAAGTCCAGGCTCCTCCTCCAAACGCTGCCACGAAGAAGCCGTCGTCGTCGTCGCCCCCCAGGTGCAAGTATTACCTCTCGGACGACGAGTGCCTCGTCAGGTGCAGGCCGGACCGCTGCTTCCACGCGAGGGAACGGGGCCGGTCGTCCTGGCGCATCCCGAGCTTTAGCCCCTCCTGCAGGAAGAGGAGCGTCTCGGAGAGCGGGTCGTTTGTGTGCAAAGGTGCCGCCGCTGCCGAGCGCGCCAGTAGGCAGTAAACGGGCCAGTCAACTTACTTCTCTTTTGTTTTTGCTTGCATTCGATTTCCCATAGTCAGTACACAGGCAAAGGAAGAAAGCACAAAGAATACGATTCGTGCTCTCGCTTGTTCTTCCATCTTATGAACATCATTATCAGTAATCACAGGCAGTCAGTATCAAGTTGAGATATAGTGATATTTGTAAGCGGCTATCCAAACATGACTGCCAGATATGTGGAGCTGGTTCTTTAGTAAAATCGGCCACGGCGATAGAAATCCACTCTCCGGGTCCACGTGAAAACGGAGACGTATCTGTGCTGCGGGAAATCAAGCCCTTGGGTTCGCCAACAAATCTTTCGGCTCGTTGATGCTCGACCCCTCGAGAGGCTCGAGGCGGCATTCTTTGACGGACGGCAGCCGCCCCGTCGTAGACTGCAAAACAGCTCTCTCTCAACAATAACGGACGTGCCCTATCCAAGTGGCCGCGATCCGAGGAACGTACGTGGCGTCGGAAAATCTAGAGTCCAAAAATCAACACACCCTAACTGATGCGGCAACATCTCCCCCATACAAGAGGGATGGCCGGTTAGAGGAGGCAAACATAATCATCAGTCCCCGGGAGACGCAAAAGCTGCTCCTGCCTCGGGATCGATGTGGTAACGGATCGTTCTTTGCGATTCGACAAAGCCTGCAGGCTGACCGTCTGCGGCTTCTTCTCTCGAGCTGGCGCTGGCTTCTAGCCTTCTCGAATGCGCGTCCCCACGCCACACCTTGGGATTCTGGACTAGTTCGCCTTGCCGTTGTTGGCCGCGGCGTCCTTGGCGGAGCGGTACTTGGCAATCTCCTTCTGGACGGCCTTGCGGACGCGAGCCTGGAGCTCGGGGCGGTAGCCGAGCGCGAAGAGCAGCTCCAGCCAGACGAAGAGGGGGGCGAGGAAGATGGCCTGGAACAGGTTGTCGAGCAGGGCGGGGGCGCGGCCCTCGAACTTGCCGTGCCCGATAAACTGCAGGATCCAGCACACAATGTGCACAGCCAGGGCCGCCTTGGTGGTCCCCTCCTGGTTAACCTCGACCAGGTAGTTTCCAGTAGCGGCGGCACCGATGCACATGAGGGCCAGCAGCGTCCCGGCCACGGGCTCGAGCAGCAGGTAGAGGCCACCCCATGCGAGTGAGGCCAGCGTGCCGAGGGTCGGCTCGAGGTGCGGGATGGTCAGCCAGCTGGGGAGGTAAAAGAGCGCTCCAGTGTTCGAGGCCTATTTGAGTGTTTTGCGGTTGTGATGGTGGTCCAGAAAGCTGTCAGCCGATTCTGTGGACGCGCTGGAGGGGTGGCATCGCCAGGGGAGGCAGGCATTGCGATCGAGGGCGCGTACGAGAGTGAAGCCGGAGAACAGGATCAATGGCACGCAGACCATGTGGATGCCGATATTGACGGGGTTCGAGTGGTATGCACCGTACTGTGTTGGTTGGTTGTGTCGTGTCAGCAGCTTGGCCAAAGGAGACACATAGTAGGGCGGAGGCCAGATGCCAGGGGGCAGTACGCCTCGAGCACACGCAGGGACAAGCTCGGGAGGGAGGCTGGCCACCGTCGACTGAGGTCTGTTCTTACTTACAAAGGTGAGGTGTTTCTCGAGGTCGAGCGACATGATCGGCAGAGTCTGTCCGAGGTCGACGGGGTTCGATCGTTGCGACGGCTTCTTAAGACGACGTGGAGGGTCGAGGACCGGCGCGCGCAAAAGTCTACTTACTACCTAGAGAGCAAGCAATAACAAGTGTGCGCAGTCTGAGGACATGGCTGGCCAGCAAGATCAACGAAAGAAGGTAGACGGCAGCTAAGTTTGGTGGTAGATTGGTCAGTGTGGTCTGCTCAATGGCTGTTCATGTGCCTCGGGTGCGTGCACGTGTGTGGGTCTCCCGCTCCCGCTGCAGTGCTTTGTGCAGCACCGCACGCAGGGTTCCTCCGCCGCGCGCGGGAGCTGCAGGGCATTCGATGCTTGTGCTTGTGCCTGGCCTCCGAAACGCAAGCATCAGTGCACGTGCCAGCGCTCCAGGCGGCCCCACTCGCGCGGTGGATGCGCGGCTCTGATTTCTGACTGGCCAGGGGCCACGCCACGCGCTGTTCCGTCAGCCTCGCCGCATCTTTGACAACTGCTCTGGGCTGCCAAAAATTCCGGCTGCTTCGAGCGCCGCCCTTCGACCTGCTCCTCAGCCTCGACGCGCCGGCGATCGTCGCGTTTGTGCCCGCCAAGTAGAATATCCCAACAGGCTCTTGCTTTTCATCGCAGCGTCGCGACGTGCTCCACCATTTTCTCCCAAGTCGTTCCGTCTTCAGGAACCGTTGCTGCTTCTTCGAGGTGCTTTTTGATTGCTCTGCTCTCCCTTTGCCTGCTCGCGCCGTTGGCGCGTGACTCCGGACGGCCGTGGCGACAACGGTCGCCCCACGCGCGCTTCGTAAAGGCCGTGATCTCGCTCGCTCGCACGTCTGCGGTGACGTCCTCCCCTACGATCGCCTTGCGCCTCGCCGGAACTGCCGTCGAAGAGCGACCATAGTTGGGTTTTCGTGCCCCAAGTCCGGCCTACCCCCAGTAGGCTTTGCGTCGTGAGCCGTCCCGCCGCACCAGCACACCTGCGCGGTCGTGCATCGGGTTGGACATCCAAGCCAACGAGAGTCTCGAACCGCGAACGCATCCGGGAGGCAACATGTTCTTCCTTTACAACCTCGAGCGGCGCGTCACGCTGCACCCGTCGTACTTCGGCAAGAACATGCAAGAACTGGTTACGACGAGGCTGCTGCAGGACGTCGAGGGCTCATGTCAAGGGAACTACTATATCATTTCCATCATGGATACGTTCGACATATCGCCTGGCAAGATCCTTCCCGGAAACGGCTTGGCCGAGTTTACCGTTGGCTACCGTGCCGTTGTCTGGCGCCCATTCAAGGGAGAAACTGTTCGTGCCATGTTGCCAGCCACTCTGTGACGGGGAGGAGACACGAGGACCAAAGAGATAAATGCCCGTGGGGAGCAGTTGGTGGCTTTGCTAACCTGCCTGCCTGCCTCTTGCCAGGTTGATGCGATAGTGGACTCGGTTAATCCCCACGGATTCTTTGCGAATGCCGGGCCGCTCCGACTGTTCGTCTCGGAACACGTACGTTGAATCTTCGGGCTTGGGGGGGGCCTTTGTTGCCCCTGGCCATTAGAACCGGGTTACTGACGCCGTAGGACCGTAGATGATCCCGCACCACGTCAAGTACGATCCAAATGCGAGTCCGCCGCAGTTCACCGACAAGGAGGACTACCGCGTAGAGCCGGGGACACATGTCCGGGTCAAGATCGTGGGTACAAGGAGCGAAGTGACCAACATGTGGGCCATCGGAACCGTCAACGAAGACTTCTTGGGGTATTTAGAATCCACCTCTCCCCATGTTGCTCACCGGTTGGGTTTCTAACTTGGGCATCCATCCGCTTTGCAGTCCCCTTTCCTAAGAGCTGCGCTCTCGTTCAACGGCGGACCCGTTTGGTGGCCCAGACGCCGGGCAGGCTGGCATGCAAAGATGCGCCGCCGCCGGTGCGACCGGAGCTCCCTCTTGTTTCTTTGTTTCAACTGGTAGGGCCCGGAAGTCTCTGTCCCATGCCTGGACGTGCGAGAGCATGTCGATGCATCTACCATGGCCACCCAATGCTTGCCTCTACAAACCAGTCTCTCCGAATCGGGACACGCAGGCACTTAAAACTGGGGAAAGGTTGGCTGCTGCGAGGTAAATGTATCAGCAGAGAGAGAGGTTCCCTCGGATGGGGCCTTTTGCGAGACGTGGGCCATGGTTAACTGCTATGTCGTCAGCATGACGCCTCGGACTGGCGCTGTGCGTGTATAATGGATACCTACCCAGGAAACAGAGATGGGAAAGCCTGGTCTGGTGGCGTTTACTAACGGGATTGAACAAGACGGAATCGAGAGGTTTCCTGTACGCGAGAACGATGTAGGTGCGCAATTGATAGGCTGAATACAAGACAGCTGTCGGGCACAGCAGCCAGGGGCTGGCATTCCCATTCCCATGCATGTGTGGCCGGCCAATGAGTAACGGGTTAAGAACAGGCAGCTGCAGCCACCGTAGCTGGGCGACGCGTCCCCTGCCCCGAACAGGCAGTGAGCCAGGGCAGGCAGGGCCGTGTCTGACGAGAACTCCCTTCATCAGTGGCCATTGGTGATCTCTCTTGAGAGCTTGAATCAGTCGACGGCACCGACCGCAGGGGGCACAAGACACGGCCAACATATTTCCAGCGAATCCGAGGGCTGCAGAAGTAATTGCGCTGCCCGGTCCCGTCCGACGGCTGCTGCTACTGCTGCGTCCTTGGCAGCCACAAACTCCTCTCCGGTTTCCTGTCCTGGAGGGAACCAACACCCCTCCCAGCCACCATTTCATCTCATCAGGTGGCTGTGCCTCGCCCTTCCTAGCCCATCGTCTCCCCGAAGCCATCGCCACCCAGATTCAATCCCAAGCCGCTGCTGGGTCCTGAATGGCGCGCGGCCACCACCCCAATCGACGCAATGCGCTTCATCTTCCCTGCCCCCGTTCCGGACGATGACCATGACAGTTGCGACGAGAAAGCGAGATCAACGGCCAGAGCCGCCGCCTCGTTGTCGCACACCGCCAATGCCGATCCCCACCAGGCTGAGCCCGGACAGCCGCGTCCGCCAACCACAGCATGTACACTTGCACGCGGGTGTTCAACATCAACGCCATCAGCACCAGCAATGGCAGAATCCGCATCGTCATCGATAAGCTCCGCCCACCCAGGATCATCTTGCAAGCAACGGGACGAAGCCGAAGCCGCGCGTGCAGATCTCCTCGCAAGGCTCGAGCGGTGCAGCGTCACTGACGCCGACTGGGACAATGCCACATCCTCGTCGTCATCATCGGACGACGAGCCCGAGGACAAGGACGACAAAGACTTGGGCTCTTCTCACAAAGGCACCACCGACCACGCCGCACGATTGACCAACCAGCAGGGGTCCGTCGAGGCGAGTCAGGACGCAGCCACCAACAACACAAGCACGGGACATGTGGCTTTCAACAGCGCCACCTCGAGGCAGCAGCAGCAGCAGCAGCCCCGTCCACCGGGTGTGGGTGGTCGGGGACACAGCCTCAACCAGGCTTTTGGGAGACGGAAGTCCGGGCCCCTGCAACCCTCCCGACGACGCACAGGCGACAGCTGGGTGCTGCTGGGCCGCGGCGAGGCACGGCCGCTTGGTCCGGGAGCACCGGGACTGACGGTAACGAGACCCGACGGCGCCGTTTTTGCGCTGAGACCACCGGGAAACAGGGATGGTGGTGATGATGCGCTGGTTATGAGGAGGAAGAGTTCATAAAACAGGCGAACGGAAACGAAAGAAGGTGGCGTATACAAAATAACAAAAGCCAAGGAGAAATAAACAATTTCAAAAAAAAAAAAAAAAAAAAAAAAAAAAAAAAAAAA
>PYSS01000210.1:0-36479 GCA_003049465.1 Magnaporthiopsis rhizophila
TAACAGTTTAATATACAAAAGTATAAAAATTATATTATTTTATACAAATTATAAATATATATTTACGGTATATAAAAAACCTAGGGCAGAATTATATATTTTAATAGCAGAAATACAGGTGAAAAAATTTATCAAACTGTATAAAAATTTCCAAGCAAAATTAAAAAAACTATAACAGCGTATATTTATGCAGGCTAATAAAAAAAAATTAAAAAACCAACTTTTAAAAAAAAAAATAATATTTATCTTTTTCGATATAATATTAAAACAAAATAACCAAATAACAAATTAAATTATAAAAAATTGGAACCGTTCAAAATTTTAAAAAAGGTTTTTAATATTAATTATAAATTTTAGCTGTTACCAATTATGCATAACTATTTAATTTTTTACATAAATTTGTTTAAATTAGCATTACCAGGGTTTAAAAGTAACAAATTAATAAAAATTAACCTAAAATAAAAATATAAAATCGAAAAAATTTTGAACAAAAATATTATTAATAAAATTAAATATTATTTGGTTAAATAAGCAGGATATAGGATTAAGGAAAATATTTGGGAAAAGGAGATAAATTTAAAAGGTGTATTAGAAATTTTCGAGAAATACCGGCGGAAAGCCTTTAAAAAAAAATTAATATTAGTGCTAAAATTTGGATTTTAATTTGGAATACCAGTACCAAAATAATTTACCTGGTTAAAATAAGGCCAATAAATTAAAATCAGGATTGGCCCTATAATTGGCCCAGCCTGGAAATAACGGAGGAAAATCGGGGGTTAACAGGTTTAAAAAAGCGATAAGGGCCTAAATAACCGCCTTTTCGGCCTTTTTCTGCTTAACCTGCTCCAATTTTTTAATATTATCAATTTTGCAATAAATAGCACGTATCATTTTTTTTAACCATATTTATTTTTATTATTGCAAACGAAAAATTTTTTTCTTTGCTTTTTCCAGCTTGGTTTTTAGCTTGTTATATTGAACTATAATATTCCGAAACTCGATAAACAAGGGATTTAAAATATTACAACCAGAACGGTTAATATAAAAGTATTTTATACACCGAAAAAATTTTTAAAGGAAGGCTATACACAAAACACAACCCAAAAATTTGCAATAAAAATAAAAAAATATATTAAAAAAACGAAAAAAAATAATAGCCAAAAGCTTTTTATAATGAAGGGTTTTTTTAGCAAAATAATATTTTTGCACCCGACCAAATATTTTGTTAAAAAAAAAGGGAACGGGAAATGGCGAAAAAAAAAATACTTGTTATTGATAAAAGGATAGGGCTATAAGCATGGTTAAAAAGATTTGGCCTAAAAAGGGAGATCTGATACTACGATTATAACTGGTAAAGGGCAAAAGGGCTGGGGCTAACCCCTAGTATAATGCTTTTATCCTGCAGTTATAAAAATTAAAGGCTAAATAATTAAAGCTAGAACGGTACAAAGGGTTATATAACCAGGTATTTACCTAATCAGGATCTGTAAATTTGCAGCAAAGCAATAAATCCAAAAATTTGTGGATTTGTAGCAAAGCAACAGATCCAAAAATCTGTGGATCTGTAACAAAGCAATAAATCCAAGGATCTGTGGATCTGTAATAAAGCAACAGATCCAAAAAAACATGGTACGGAAGGGTTACGGATATATAAAGGTAAAGGTTTCCTATTATATCGGATAATTTTTAACTGAGGCTTTGGCATTAATTAACCTAAATTAGCTCCAAAGCAACCTTTTGGGCAAACAATCGAAACCTTTATTACTATTCCAGTTCCCTAGCACAAGCAACCTTATAAAGATCATACTGCTTAACACCTTTCCTAACGTACGCTACCCTAGGAGCAGAGAACCGTTTGTAACAGTTGCCTTGCATAAGGTTTGGGGGTTTTAGTAAAATAATTATTTATTATTGCTTACCTAAAGGGGTGTTTTGGAGCTAATTTAGGTTGATTAATGCCGAAATTTCAGTTAAAATCTAACCAACATAATAAAAAACCCTTCCTTATTGTTACGACCACGGCTGGCAGGGGACAGAAGGGCTGGGGCTAACCCCCAGCGGTACGCCTTTACCCCGCAGTCATGAAGGCCAAAGGCCCGAATGACCAAGGCCAGGAAAAAGTTACGTGATTAGGCATTTACCTAATCCAAAATAATATATAAAATATAAACATATCACACATATTACCAGGCAGGGTGTAATATGTTTGATATAAATATATCAGATATAGCACAAATATAATAAAAAAAGGTTGCTAGTATATAATGCGAGGGGTTTTTATTATATTAGATAATTTTTAATTAAGGCCTCGGTATTAGTTAATTTAAGTTAGCTCCAAGGCATCCCTTTGGGCAAATAATCGAGATTTTTGTTACTATCCAGTTTCCCTAACATAAGCAATTTTGTGAAGATTATATTGCTCAGCGCCTTTTTTAGCGTATTTTACCCTAAAAGCAGAAAACCATTTGTAACATTTTGACTGATCCTGTTCAGTACTTACCGAAAATAACAAGCAATAATAATTATATTAATTGCAGGCAAAAAACCCAAAGGTATCACCATTGCAGGCAAGATATATAACAACCCTTCGGCAGTTATACAAACATTTATTACGGAAATCGAAAAATTTAAAAAAGCTTAAGCCAAATTTTATATTATTGTTAAATTTTACAAATTCCCTTTATTTAACAAATATAATAAAAAGAAAAGCAAAATCAAAACGTTCCTAACCAAATATAAGGGGTATTTTTTGTTTTATCGAGACTATTTTTAGCAGGAAAAATAAAAAATTGCTTATACAGCCACACACCTGGATAATAAAATCAAAAATTGGTTCGAGCCCATTTGGTTCGATTATTTAAAAGGGTATAACAAATCCAAAAAAAAAACCAAATTAGTATTTGCCGATTTCGAAAAGTTTGGTAAAAAAGTTGCCAAGGTTTTCGGACAAATCGACAAAAAACGGGTAGCCGAAAAAAAATTGCTTTAGCTTTGGCAAAAAGGCTCCGTATTAACTTATATTTCCAAATTCCAGCAACTGGTTAACAAATTCAACTGGACGGAAAATACTAAAATAATTTAGCTTTATTAAGGGCTGAGGGATAATATAAAAAATAAGCTATCCAAATAGGAATGATCTGAGAATTTCGTCGATTATATTATTATAGCTGTTTGTATTAATAATAAACTGTACAAATATTGCTTTAAGAAAAAAATCCAGCAAACCAAACCAATAGCGCAAAATAATAAAGCTAACCAAAAAAAGGCAAAATAATAATAATTTACAGCTTATGGTATATACCCTAAACTTATGGATTTTAATATAAAAGCCACACACCAGTACAAAAAATAAAAATATATTAGGTTTAAGAATCCAAAAAACGGAAAATGTTTCAAATATAAAAAAAAGGGATATATTAAAAAAGATTATCCTTAAAAAAACCGATAAACGGCCGTTTTTTGCCAAAAAGGCGCACCAAAAGGCCATTAGCCCATAACCCCAAATTTTCCCAAAACGACCAAATAAATAGCAAAAAAAAGCCTGTGTTTCGGAGCATTATTCAGTTGAACTTATTATTTTAACAAAAATTGTGTAACCCATTATTCCGATAAAAATGCCACAGGGTATTATCCCAAGCAATAATTTGCTATATTGCAATAAACTGGCCAATTCCGGGATGGTAATAAAAAATTCGAAAAGTTAGCCCGATACAAAAACGTATTAAATATTTCGGTTAATAATTTTGAAAAAAATTTAAATACAAATGCAAAGGTGGAACCGTTTTTAGGCCAAACATATTAATTGCAAGCCCAGAAAAAAAAACTGGACCTGGTAAAATACTGGAAAACCACAAAAATGAACCTTAATAATAAAAAATCCAGCAAAAAATAATATATGATCAATTTTAAAAAATTCCAGCAAAAATTCGATTAGCAACTGATTAATATAAAGAAATAATCTTTTATAACCAAAAAAAAAATACGAAAAGCATATATCTTATTTAGGTTTTTGGAAATAAACCGATAATTTTGGGACCAGCCTAAACCTATTAGTGGTTTAATATGCAAAAAACCGGCGCAAAACAATAAAAAAAAGCCTTTAGATTGGTTAAAAAATAATTAATCGGTTATTTATTACGGGGCATTATTTGAAAATATTCCGAACCTGAACCAATGATTAGCGCGGTTATATGCGCTAAATTACAAAAATATAAATCTTAATACAGGCTATTATAATAAACTTTTTTGGGCCAAATATTTATATAATAATTATAAATAATATATGGCCAAAAAATTAAAGCATAATTTTTTTCCACAAAAAAAGGGAGAAAAATCAGTGCGGTACCCATAATAAAAATACCAATTTCCGAAATGGTGAATAGCAAAAATAGGTTACAAAAATTTTGCAGTAATTTTTATATTATTACCNCAAAAAAAGGGAGAAAAATCAGTGCGGTACCCATAATAAAAATACCAATTTCCGAAATGGTGAATAGCAAAAATAGGTTACAAAAATTTTGCAGTAATTTTTATATTATTACCAGCTTATTTTATAATATGTTTAACAGGGATTTTTATATACCAAATATGCAGAAAACTGGAGTGTAAGGTACATATAAAAAAAAAAACAAAGGCCTAAACAAACGGATTTGCCCGATTAATAAAAATAATTGGGGCCTGGCAGCAAGCGCCCTAAGCAAAAAATTAAAAGGTTTACCCAAAAATAGGGCACGGATAAAGCAATAATTAGCAAAATCCCTAATAATAATAATTATTAACCAGTATAAGTATATTAAAATAATAATATATTAAAAAGGGCAAAAAATAAGAATTATGATCGATTATAAAACCCAAAAAAATTATTTTTTACCAAAAACGGTAAAAAAATACAGTATTCCAATATATTAAAAAAAAAAACCATATAACTTTATAACAGTAAAATAAAAGCTAATTACGTTTAATAAAAAAAGGATCGATATTAAAATTGATCATTTCAAATTTCGATTCCTGGAAAAAATCTGCAAAATAACCCTAAATATTATAAATATAAAAGGGGAAAACCTAATTTTAGGTATTTTATAATTTAAAAAGTATAACCCCCTAATAAATTGGATTACCGAACAAATCCAATGAAAAAAGTTATTATTAACCAGCAAAAAAGCCCAATAGCCACGGGCCCCGGATAATAAAGATCGGACGCCAAAAAGGGTAACCGTAATAATAGCAAAATATAATAATCAGCCTTAACAAATCGTACTAATTGAAATATTAATAAATATAAATGCAAACAAATCCGATAAGCAGAAAATTATTAAAAATAAATTTAAAAATGTTCCTAAAAAATATTATAAGTACTGGAGGTTGTTTCAGAAAAATTTGGAAATGGTATTACCGAAATACGGACCGTTTAACTATAAAATTAAGTTTAAACCGGAAGTATAACTTAAATACTAAAAACTGTATCAATTAAACCCTTAGCAAAAAAAGCTATTATAAAAATAATTAAAGAAAAAAGTTAGAAAAGGATTTATTAAACCTTTTAATTTTTTTATAGGATATGGAATTTTGTTTGTTTCCAAAAAAAATAGGAAAAAACGGATATATATCGATTACCGTTCGTTAAACCAAAAAATAATAAAAGATTAGTATCCTTTATCTCTGATTAACAAACTTAAAAATAAGCTCGGAAAAAGCAGGTGGTTTATAGCCCTAAATTTATGCAAAATTTATAATTTGCTAAAAATTAAAAAGGGGGATAAATAAAAAACCGCTTTTTAAACCAAACTTAAAATTTTCGAATTACTGGTAATAATTTTCGGGCTTATTAATATACCAGTTATTTTCCAGTAAATAATTAATCATATATTGCAAAAATACCTCGATATTTTTGCCCTTATATACCTGGATAATATTCTGATTTTTTCAAATATATTGGAAAAATACAAATAGCATATATATAAGGTACTATAAAAATTGCAAAATGCAAAGCTTTTGGTTAACCCGGATAAATGTATATAATATTTTTTAAAAATAATTTTTCTCGGATTTATTATTAAATAAGGAAAAATTCGGATAAAACCCAAAAAGGTACAGGCGGTAAAAAATTGGCCTGTATTTACCATAATCAAAAAAATGCAAAATTTTCTGGGGTTTTTAAACTTTTACCAAAAATTTATCCGAAATTTTAGCAAAAAGGTTATATTATTTACGGATTTTACCAAAAATAATACCCAGTTTTATTAAAAAATACAAAAATAAATAGCTTTTAATTTGCTGAAAAAGGTTATTATCCAAATACCGGTATTAGTAATGCTAAATCCAAAAAAACCCTTTAAAATCGAAATTGATATATCGGATTTTGCTATCGAAAGATAATTAAAATAGCGAAACGATCAAAAAAAATTGCATTTTTGTGCATTTTTTTTGCAAAAATTAAATAAATCAAAGCTAAATTATCAGATTTATAATAAAAAGCTTCTTATTATTATTAAAGTTTTGGAAAAATAAAAGGTATATTTGTGTGAAGCTAATTACTAAATTATAATATATACCGATTATAAAAATTTATTACAGTTTATTATTAGCCAGGTATTAAATAAAAAATAAATTTAATAAAGCTAATTCTTTCAAAATTATAATTTTCGAATTAAAATTAGAAAAAAATCAAAAAACGGCCGAGTAAATGTTTTAAACCGTTAATTAAATTATTAGGTGGATATATTACCGGAAATATGTGCAGTTTTGGCCAAAGGATTAAATGGATCCCTGATCCCGGCATAGCAGGTATTGGCCAAAATAATCCGATAAAAAAGCTGAACCCCAGAAAAAATCCAGCAAATTTATAACCAAATGGCTAATAAATACCAAAGGATTGCTAAAATTTGGAAAAAATTTTATTAGTATTATGGGTTTATAAGAACCTGCACCGAAATATAAAAAGTAATTAAGGATTATAAAAATTATGCAAAAAATAAAGTAAGCAGATATAAGTTTTATGGATTATTTTAGCCCTTATTAGCGTTTAGCAAAGTTTGGCAAAAAATTATAATAAATTTTGTTATAGAGCTATTTAAATTAAAAAAATCCCTTATAAATGTTTAATATAACAGTATTATAATAATAATTGACCGATTTACTAAATATGCTATATATTTATTGTTTAAAAAAAGTGCAAAAATTATAAAGCTGGTTTATATTTTTATCCGAAATGTGATTGCAAAATACGGAATGCTAAAATGTATAATTACGAACCGAAATAAGCTGTTTAATAGCAAGTTTTGGAAATAGCTTATTGTTAATTTAAATGCAAAATATGCCTTTTTTATAATTTATTATCCTTAAACGGATAAGTAAATGGAACGAACAAATTAAACCATAAAGCAGTATTTATGTTATTTTGTTAATTATAAACAGGATAATTGGGTATAATTATTTCCTATAGCACAGTTTATATATAACAGTTTAGTATACAAAAGTATAGGGATTATGCCGTTTTATGCAAATTACGGGTTTATATTTATAGTGTATAAGGAGTTTAAAGCAGGACTATATGCCCCAGTAGCGGAAATATAGGTGAAAAAGCTTATTAAGTTGCACAAAAACCTTCAAATAAAGCTAAAGGAATTATAACAGCATATATTTATACAAGCTAATAAAAAAAGGATCAAGAAACCGATTTTTAAAAAAAAGGATAATATTTATCTTTTTTGATGCAATATTAAAATAAAATAACCAAGTAATAAGCTAAATTATAAAAAATTGGGACCGTTTAAAATTTTAAAAAAGATTTCCGATATTAATTATAAATTTTAGCTGTTATTAATCATGCATAATTATCCAATTTTTTATATCGATTTGTTTGAATTAGTATTATTAGGGTTTAAAAGTAATAAATTAGTGGAAGTTGACCCGGAACAGGAGTACGAAATTGAAAAAATTTTGGACGAAAAAGTTATTGACGGAATTAAGTATTATTTGGTTAAATAAGTAGGGTATAAAATTGAAAAAAGTATGTAAAAAAAAAAAACAAACTTAAAGGGTGCGCTAAAGGTTTTTAAAAAGTACTGATAAAAGGTTTTTGGAAAAAAATTAATATTAGTGCCAAAATTTAGGTTTTGGTTTAGAATGCTAGTATTAAAATAATTTACCTGATTAAAGCAGGGCCAGTAGATTAAAATTAGGGTTAACCTTATAATTGGCCCAGTTTGGAAATAATGGAGGAAAATCGGGGGCCAGCAAGTTTGGGGGTGCGATAGGGGCCTGTATAGCCGCCTTTTCGGCTTTTTTCCGTTTAATCCGCTTTAGTTTTTTAATATTATTAATTTTGCAATAAATAGCACAAATTAGTTTTTTATGCTATTGTTTTTTTTGTTTGCGCAAACGATTAATTTTGGCTAAATAAATTTGCAGTTTTTTTTTGGCAGTTTTTAGTTTAGTTTTAGTATAAGCGTATTGAAGGCTGTACGTGCGGAGGTGCTCGGCAAAAAAACCAGAAATATTATATTGTGAGCGCTTTTGGCGCATATATTTTTTGCAGCAAAAAATATTACGAAAGGATGCGTTGCATTGGGTAAAATTATCGGTCTTATAGTTTAAATAAAAAAGTATAGTAATAGGGGAAAAAAATATAGATAAAAAAATGTTATTTCGACGAACGGTTGATAATGCCGGCTTATGCTTTTGCACCTGACCAAATATTTTGTTAGAAAGAAAAGGATGGAAGTTGGTAAAAAAGAAAAATATTTATTATTAACGGAAAAAAGGGGTTGCAAATATGGCCAAAGGGATTTAGCCTAGGAGGGGAAACCTGATGTTATAATTACGGCTGGCAAGGGATAAAAGGGCTGGGGCTAACCCCCAGCGGTACGCTTTTATCCTGCAGTTATAAAGGCTAAGGGCCCGAATAATTAAGGCCAGGAGAAAATTACGTAATTAGGCATTTATTTAATTCAGGGTAATATGTGAGATATGAATATATTATATATATTATTAGGTAGGGTGTGATATGTTTGATATGAATATATTAAACATAGTATAAATATAATAGGGAAGGGTTGCTGGTATATAATGTAAGGGGTTTTTATTGTGTTAGATAGTTTTTGACTGAGGCTTTGGTATTAGTCAATTTAAGTTAGCTCCAAGGTATCCCTTTGGGCAAACAATTGAGATTTTTGTTACTACCCAGTTCCCCTAGCACAAGCGACCTTGTGAAGACCATACTGCTCAGCGCCTCTCCTAGCGTACCTTACCCTAGGAGCAGAGAACCGTTTGTAACACTTATATACCCAAAATTTCCTTATTATGCCCGTATTATATTTGTTATGTTTATAACAAACATATTACTGTGCTATATTTGCTATGTTCGTAGCAAATATATTATTTGTGCTTAGGTAAGTGCTTAGTTACGTAATTTTCTATGCCAGCTTGGCTTTAGTTATTTGGCCTTTGGCTTTTATGACTGCGGGGTAAGGGCGTCCCGCTGGGGTTTAGCCCCAGCCCCTCTGTCCCCTGCCTGCTGTGGTTGTAACATGGGGATAACTGCCAGTTCCTCGTGCCTGGCAACTACATCTGTGTCGGTCTCATTGGAAGCAAGACCACAACGAAGGCCCCCACCACGACGCGAGGCAATGGTGTAAGTTGGAGATGCCCTACCTATCCTGCCGTGCTTAAAACGTGCCCAACTCACATTTCGTTGTTTCCAGGTCTCGACCCCGACCCCGACTCAGCCGGGCATGGTGACGAACTGCAAGACCTTCCACAAGGGTAAGTCGCTTCCGTTGCCCTTTGAATCCATTAGAAATAATGGGGGGCTTCGGCTGCGGGGAATAACAAACGCTGACATTGTCTTTTCTCCTCGCAATCAACAGTCGTCAAGGGTGACACCTGCCAGGCCGTCGTGGACAAGTACCGCATCACGCTCGCCAACTCCACCCGTTGGTGGGCAGCGACTGCAAATCCCCGCAGTTGAACACGTATGCATGCGTCGGTTTGATCCGATCAAGTTTGGGCGAAGCCTACAAGGGGCTAGCCCTGGGAAAGTGAGCTGTTTTCAAAGCGACGGGGCTCAGAGCTGTCAGAAGGGTGATCTCTTGTAAATGTTTGTCCATTCTGTCTGTTTGAACGGGGTTCTAATTCCATTGATCTTCTCATTCACCTTCCCCTGAAAAATGTTCATACCGGGCCCACTGTTAGTAGCCGCTAGTTAAGGAACACGGCCGTGTTTGGTGTCCGGGCCACCAAAATGGCCAAAGCGCTATCGGCACGGGCACTAACAAGCCTGGCTTGTTTTGCTCTGGCTTCTTTCACCAACCACGTCGGCAAAGCAACTGGGTCAAAAAAAAAAAAAAAAAAAAAAAAGTTGATTTCCTATAAACGAACAGACTTTTAAAGGAGACCAAGGTGGGCTTTATGCGGTTTCAATATCTAACGGCGCCGCATTGGCTCCAAAAATCGATAGCCTGGGCTTCCGCCGGAAGAAGGTGCTAATTAATTATTGTAAGCATTACAATAGGGAGACGGTGGGGCGTACGTGTACCAACCATGGCGGACCTTGGCTTCGGCATCCGGGGCAAAACGGCCGCCCGAATCGGCGGCCAGCACCAGCCAAGTTCGGCGGCGAATTTCCGCGGAACCTGCACTTTTATGGGAAAGTTTTGGACGAAACAAACGGTGGAGGGCGCCAACGTTTGGGGGAAAGGATGATATGATACTGCCGTAACAAGAGCAGATACTGCGTGCTTGCTCACCAGCAGATCTTGAGCCTCCAGAGGCCTATGCCTATGCCTATCGGGATGGCGGCCGAGATCAACCAGGCCGCCAAAACGCCTATGCGCCGGCTCGGCGGAACGGAGGTGGTGTCTTCCGGCCTGGCGCATATCGTAGATTCTCTTATATCCAATTGGAACTAAATCACGATAAAAGAAGTGAATATAGGTATTATGGGGAGAAAAGAGGCGACAAGGCGGAAACGAGATGCCGGAAAAGAAAGCGAAATCGAGCCGCTTGGGTGAGGATGAAAAAAAAAGGATTCAACGAAAACATGATCAAATATATCCATGGGGAAAGCCAAAACATATATTAGGCCACAGCAAAAAATGTGCTGTTTAACGCTCCTTCCTCGTTTAGTTTCGGCAGGTCCTTGTCTGCCTCCGGTTACGGAAGTAGCAATGTAGCAGCCGTGCTCTGTTCCTCTTATTCAGCCCTGAAGGTTTTGGGCAGATTTGATCTTTCCCTTCTTCTTCTACTTTCTCCCGACAATGTCTCCGGCCTTCTTTTTAGCCTCCTTTTGTTGTTGTGTCCTTTCCTTGCAAATCTCTAGCTCTGGCTTCCCAAATTTCTCTGCCATTCTAAGCGAACTCTTTGTCTTCTCTTTATCATTTTTTTCTTATTGGGCCTCGTAGTCTGGCGCATAGCGGCGTTGGCTAAGCATAATTAACACGTTGGTCGAGGATGCAGAGCGTTTTTGAGATCCGAAAAGAAAACAAGCGAATAGCTTCCCTGACAAAGACTTCGGCCCTCCGTGCACTGCCTTTTTTTTTCAGCGGATCCAGGCTTTTCGGGTTCTTCATTATGCTCATTCTTCTCCCCTCATTGTTCTAGATTTTCTCCCCTTCGCCTCCTGCTCTGGAATAGGCGCTGGACAACGCCGGCGTTCGTTCGTAAAGATCATGGGTGCGTCCCCCCATGTGCGTGCGCCGAGGCTTCCTAGCACGGTTGGACGGAACCGCTTCCCCCAACCGCATGGATGAGCCTTAATTTGAAAGAGCCGAACTCTTTGTTCTTGTAGTAGCCCGGTCTCGTACTCACAAAAGTATATGCAAAATGTCTATCCACCTAGGCTAAAGACTTTATTAATTAAACACCAGCTCTGATTGCGACAAAGCCGACATTCCTGGGTTTAGCAATCACTTTTCTTCTTCCCCGATCCACTTTAAAGGGACGCTATCTCGGGACATGGCATCTCGTTCATCATGTTCTTTTCTGGGGTAATCTCTAGCAAAAAGACGCCCAATGCACCACACACTAGCGACAAAACATCTTTGGTCTCGCTTTTGCAGCTAGCTGAGAGAAAAGAATAAAAAGAACCAAGCTCACTAGTTCCTAGGCCCCAGCTTCTCCAGCACCCGCGGCCCCTGCTCCTCCCACTCCTGCTTGGTGATCCACATGCTCTCCTTGTCGGCCATGATGTTGGCCAGGACGGCGCCGCCCAGAAACACCATGTGCCTGCGCCGGGGCGGGTCCTCTATCCTGACCTTGAACTTGCTGAGCCTCTCGGGGTTCCCTCCCAGGACCTTTGTCAGCCACAGCTGCTTGATCTCCTTCTCCAGGCGGGAGGGCAGTCCCGGGTACATGGAGCTGCCGCCCGAGAGCACGATGGCCTTGTACAGGGACGAGCGCACGTCGACGTCGGCGGCCTGGATGGTGTCGAACAGGAACTCGGCCATGCCCTTTTGTTCGCAGTCGACCAGGTGCGGCTGGAACAGGCACTCGGGGGCCTCGAAGCGCTCCGAGCCGACGCGGATGACGCGGCCGTCGGGCAGCGTGTAGCTCTCGACCAGCACCGTCGTCTCCTCGGACAGGCGCTTGTCGAGCTCGAGGTCGTAGGACACGTAGCAGAGCTTCTCCTTGATCTGCCTGACCGTCTCGAAGTCGGCCGTCCGGTTGAGGGCGTAGCCGCGGCGCAGGAGGAGGGCGATCAGGTTGCGGGTGACGTCGCGTCCGGCCACGTCCAGCCTCCGCGTGAGGTGGTTGAGCACGACCGACTCGTAGACGGGGACGATGTGGGTGACTCCGTCGCCCGAGTCGACGACGACGCCGGAGGAGAGGCCTGGGTGTTGTTGTTAGATTTTAATGCCCCACAAGGGAGGGGAGATGGGATACAGAGTAACGTACCCTGAGCGTATAGAGCCAAAACGGCCTGAATGGCAACATAAACACCGCCGAATCCATAACGGTCAAACATGACCTCGCACATCTGCTCCCGGTTCTTGAGTGGGTTCATGGGCGGCTCGGTGAGCAGGATCTTGCGGCCGCGCGGGTCGACCTTCATCTTCTCGAAAAAGGTGTAGTCCCAGAGGTGCTGCATGTCGTCCCACTTCTTGACGATGCCGTTCTCCATCGGGTACGAGATCTGCAGCATGGTGCGGGCGGCCGAGGCGTCGTCGCCGCACATGATGTCCTTGATCTGCAGGCCGTCCATGCTGTCCCCCTTTTCCTCCGTCCGCAGGATCGGGCGCCCGACGATGGAGGGGAACTGGTGCTCGGGGAAGTTTTGCGCCGCGTAGCCGACCTTGAGGAAGCCGGTGCCGCCGTCGAGGACTGGGGAGGGGGTTAGCAGTTAACAGGGCAGTTGCAAGCTGGAGGCGGTTGGCACGGGGTGGTGCCTGATGCCGGGTCGGCGGCGGCGGCGGTCGTACCTATGGGCGGAGGAGACGCCATTGTTTCGGCAGAAGGGAGATGTAGAACGGAACGAAAGGCAGTGTCGGCAGGTCAGGTCGCGGCGGCGGCAGCGGCTGCTACGGGTGGGAATGGCAGCTGCCAAGGTGGACGAGGTGTTTGTGCAAGGGGGCAGGCAGTCCAAGGAGAGGAGCTGGCGTCGTCTGGTCTTGCAGCGTTGCGAGGTCGATTGGACTGGTGGGGTCGCCAACCTGCGTCAGCGTTTGGAGCTGGGCTGTGGCTGAACTTGGTGGCTGTTGCTGTCGGTGGGCCAGGGGAGATTGAGCACAGACCAATGACGACAAGCGAGCACGTTTCTATGTAAATGAGGAGCTGCTTCATAATGGCACGTCCAAAGTGCGCACAAGATTGATGGAAGTATATGTATGCATGCCAAAATAAAATGCAGCAAATGCTCTGATCGCATCTAACTATTTACGAAACCCTTTAAATACTATCACGCCCCGTCTCGGTCTATCAAGGGATTGCGCTAGAGTCCAACATATGGCCCATCTTTTCGATCTGTATCACGGTGAAGAAAAAAACATAGAGTTAGTGACAAGCAAACGGACATCGAATAGCGGAGAAACATACCTTGGTCTTTAAATACCCCTCAACCTCCTTACTCCTAAACCCGCCCCTCCCCCTCCACGAAAGCGGTACCATAGCGACCCTCTCCTTAACAACCACCTCCCTGTTGGGCCCCTCAACGGCCCGGATCTTGTCCGGGTTGTTGGTCAGCAGCCGGATGTCGCGCTGGCCCAGGTCACGCAGGATGGCCGTGGCGAGGCCGTAGCTGCGCGCGTCGGCCGGGTGCCGCAGCAGCAGGTTGGCCTCGACCGTGTCGGACCCCAGGTCCTGCAGGTTGTACGCCTTCAGCTTCTCGCCCAGCCCGATGCCGCGCCCCTCCTGCCGCAGGTAGATGATGATGCCGCCGCCGCTTTCGGGGAGCGACATGAGCCTGGCCGCTTCGTCCAGCTGCTCGCCGCAGTCGCAGCGCGCCGACCAGGCCGTCTCGCCCGTGTAGCACTCGCTGTGGATGCGGACGAGCGGGATCTGCGTCTGAGCCGGTGTGCCTGCTGTACTTGCGCCCGCACCCACAGCAGAAGCATCTTGCCCACTCGTCGTTCTGCCAGGGTACAGAACACCCGTGTACGCGCCGCGAATCATGCGGTCCATCTCCGTCTCGCCCGGCCGGGGCGCGTCGAGGCTGCTGCTGCGAATGCTGTTGCCAAACACGATGGCCAGGTGCTCCTTGTCGTCCACGTTGTTCTTGTACAGGTGCAGGAACATTTGCGGCGCGGGGTGGAGCAGCCCGCTACTGCTGCTGCTGCTGTCGCTACCAGGAATGACGGTGGGGATGCGCGCGCGCACGATGCACTGCACCTCGGGGAGGGTCTCGAGTAGGCGTGGCCGCTTGGAGCCGCAGCCGCCGCCGGAAGACAGGGTGCTGTCGACGGGCACGCCTGGCGGCACCGACGTCGTGGGTGTTGCCGTGCCGGGCGTTCCGGGCGGTGTGAAGGCCGGGGAGAGCAAGGAAGGCGGAGGAGGCAGCGGCGACTGCGACGGGTCTTGTCTTGCGGGGTGGGTTCCCAGGGCTTCGCGCAGGAGGGAGGCTGATGGTCTGTCGGAGTGGTGTTGTGGGACGGGCGTCTGGCGGCGATCAAGGGATGTCTCGTCGCCGCTCGAGACGTCCTCGTTGGCGGCGGCGGCGGTGGCGGCGCTGGGTCGGGTGGGGGGCGAGTAGAAGGACGGGAGTTTGCCGGCGGCCTCCGGCCCGGTCTCGGAATCGGTCTCGGCCTGCCATTTCTGCCCCGCCGACGTCGGGGGATGATCCATCAGGGGCATCCGGTCGGGCCGGCCGCTGCGATTGGGAAAGCTGGAAAGCCAGGTCAGCGAGGGCTGTCTCGGCAATGGCGCCGAACACGGCGGGTGGTCCACGCCTGAGAGCATCTTCGTTGCGAAAAGGGTGGAGCCGAGGAAATCGCAGTTCGGCAAAAGGAGAGGGGTCGGATCTGATTTGTGTACCTTGAACGATGGAAGAGATCGAGGCAATCGGCGCTACAGTCGCGGGAGAGTTGGCGGAATAAAAAGGATATAGGCGTCTTCGTCGACGGGTCGCTCTTTCGTCAGCGGCAGAGGTTTCCAGGTTTGCGCAGGGTGTCGGGAGCCGGAGATTTGGTTCGTGTCCGAGGCACAGGAGCCGTGACAGGAGCCGCCCCTGCCTGACAGAGGGCGGTGCGGGATTAGTCAGGCGCTGGATGCGATGACAAAATGCCGGGCCAGCCGAACCACCCCCGGGTTCATCCAGGGGCTTTTCTTTTGCTGCTTTCCACACATTTCCTTGCCCATGGTTTTATTTGGTAGTTTTTCACCCAAGAACCCCCGATGGGCATCCACATTCGTAATCGCCTGTTGTTCACTAATCGTTCGTAAAAGCTCACAGGCTCGGTTGCAGTCAGCTGTCAAAAGCTACCGCGCGCGTTCCCAGAAGCCACTAGCGTGCCGCAATTGGCTTCCCCGCCTGTCGCTGAGGTATTCGCGCGTCCGATCCTGGACTGGCATTCCGCTCAAAGGGGAACCAAAAAAAGCAACGTCAATGTCAAGGCCTCAACCCCTTATACAATTCCGAGCTGTATTGACCTGGCGGCGAAATCACTCAAACCCCTCCAAGTATTCTGGCATTTGCATTATCCTTTTCAAATCCCGCTTTTGGTGCGCGTTCCCGTCTATCCATTGCCTTCTATCGTCCTGGTCCAAGTGTTTCTTTTTTTCTTTGGGTTTCTCATCCCATTTACTCCTGAACAAATGTCCGACCACACCACCACTACTCCTTGGCTCAGCGGTAGATCATGTCGTCGCGGCTCGGCCCGGTGCCGATCCAAGACACCTTGACACCGACGTACTGCTCGATGAACTCGACGTAGGCGCGCGCCTGGGCGGGCAGGTCCTCAAACTTCTTGACGGCCGTGGTGGGCGTGTTCCAGCCCTCAAACTCCTTGTACACCACCTGCAGCCGCTCCAGCAGGCCCAGGTCGGCGGGGAAGTAGTCGAGGTCCTGGTCCGTGACCGGGTCGCGGTAGGCGACGGCCACGCGGATGGCCGGGAACGAGTCCAGCACGTCCAGCTTGGTCAGGTTGAGCGCCGTGTAGTGGTTGACGGCGGCCGAGTACTTGACCACGACCAGATCCAGCCAGCCGCAGCGCCGCTTGCGGCCCGTGCTGACCCCCCACTCGCGGCCGACCTCCTGAAGCTTGGTGCCGATCTCACCCTCGTCCTCCGTCTTGAAGATGCCGTCGCCTACCCTTGTCGTGTAGGCCTTAACGACGCCGACGATGCTGTCGATCTTGCGCGGGTTGATGGCGAGGCCCGAGATGATGCCGCCGAGGCAGGGGTTGCTGCTGGTGACATAGGGGTAGGTGCCGTAATCGATGTCGAGCTGTGTCACCGTGTCAGTCGGCCCATCGGCATGAGGAGGGTTGCGCGGTAAAAGCTGGACTCACCATCAGGGCGTTTGCGCCCTCGATAAGGATCTTGCTGTTCCGGTCCTGCACATCCTTGATGAACTTGACGGCGTCGACGACGTAGTTGCCGAGCTCCTTGCGGTACTCCTAGAAGCAGGGGAGAGAAGCCAAGTCAGCATGTCAATATTCTCTGTGGATCAAGGTCTGACACATACCCTGAACCGGCCAATCTCCTCCTCAACGTCATACTTGAGCAGATCGCCGAACCGCTTCTTATAGCCGTCGGCGAGCTGGCGCAGCTTCCTCTCAAAGACCTCCTCGTCAAAGATCTCGGCAATACGGACGCCACTCCGGGACTGCGACGGCAGGAAGAGTATTAGCGCCACACAAGCACCCCAATGACTCGCCCACACAAAGCTGAAGCAGCACAACTCACAGCCTTGGTGCTGTACGACGGCCCAATGCCCCTTCCGGTGGTGCCAATCTTGCGGGCGCCCAGCTCGACCTCCTCGAGGCCGTCGACGGCGGCGTGCAGGTCAAAGTTGACCTGGCAGCGGTCCGAGACGAAGATGCGGTCGCGTACGCCGGCCAGGCCCTTTTCCTCGAGGCCCTTGAGCTCCTTGAAGAAGCTGGGGACGTGGAAGACGACGCCGGAGCCGATGAGGTTCTTGCACTTTGGGTTGATCAGGCCCGAGGGGAGGAGGTGGAAGCTGTACGAGACGCCGTTGGCGACGATGGAGTGGCCGGCGTTGTGGCCGCCCTGGAGCGAGGATGCGACATGTCAGCCGACGTTCGTTCGAGCGACATCATTCTTGAGGGTGTAGACCGGGATCCAACGTACAGCAGCTCTGGCGCAAAACTCGACCGACGGGCAGAGGATGTCGGTCAGTTTGCCCTTGCCTGGCGGGCGCAAGATCGGCCGAGGTTAGTCACAGGCACTGGATTCGAGGGATCGCGGGCGGAGTGTGTTCCGGCACGTCGCGGGATGGCATTGGTTGGCGTACCTTCATCGCTGTTGTTTCGCAATGCGTCACGTTAGACCGTCAGTCAAGCAATTGCTATAGGTTACAGCCGTGTATGCGCCTGCCAAACGCATCACAGCGCAGCGCATTGCATCGCGTGCGCTGGCGTCGCGTCAGGCCCAGGTTTGGCGGGGTCCTCCTGTCTGGTCGCTTGCGTCTCCCCGCTCCGCCGACTTCGGAGACTGGCTAGAAGGGGAGAAGAAAAAGAAGAAAAAGAAGACTTACCCCCATTGGGCCCCGAGAATGATGGTAGCCATGATGGCTCGACAGTGGCTGGGCGAGGCGAAAAGGAGTCAAGTTCGAGGAGAATCCCGAGGTTCAAAAATCAGGGCGGCAGACGAGATTCTGGGAGGGAGCGAGTCGCAACCGAGCTCGGAAGGTCGTGGAGCTGTGACGCATTCAACTCATACAATTTGTTGATATCGGCGGTGCTGCAGGGGTAATTTTTTTCTTCTTTTTTACCCGGCTATCGGTTGCCTTTCCTCATGCTTTCGATAAGCTGGCGGCATTGGTGGGGTTCAATGGAGCTTCACCTGCTGTCACTCTAGGCACTCGACCCTTAAGGATGCGTCAAGCCGACTCGGCACAAATTAAATGCCTCGTTTTTAGTCATAGCCAGACAGATTCGATTCGACAAACAATGAGATATCAAAAGCGATCACTCGAGTGCTGTATTGTATTGAGTGTGTCATAGCAAAGCCCAAGCCGTCTCGTCTCGTCTACCTAGTTTTCATGCTCAGTCGTCGTAGTCATCATCCCCGCCATACGTCTCTTCGTACTCCTCAATGTACTCCTGCCGCGCCTCCTCGAGCTCCTCCATGTCGCTGCTGCTCGCGTCCGAGTCCTGCGCCGCCGCCAGCGCATCCTCGTACCGCTCGCGCGCCTCGCGCACCTCGTCGCGGTCGTCCTCCGACACGCGGTTGCCGTCCACGTCGCGCGTCCCCAGCACCGGCGGCGGCAGGTCCGGGTCCTGCACGTACGAGAGCTGGCCCACCTCGGGCTGCTGCTGCGCCGGCGGCGCCTGGTTGTAGTAGTAGTGGTTGTGCACCTCGGTCGGTGCCGCCTCGGCCGCGAACGCTGGTGGCGGGGGAGCTGCGGCAGCTTCGGCAGCCTTCTTCTTCTTCTCCTCGTCAGAGTCGTCGTCATCTGTGGGGTGGTGCGAACAAACGCCTTGTTAGCAACCAAGTGCCATGTACGATGGATGATAATAAAAGAAAACTGCCGGAACTTACGCAGTGCGTTGGCGATCAGGGCACCACCGAGAGCACCGGCGGCCAGACCTCCTGCAGCGCCCAAGAGCATGCCGCTGCCGGCGCTCATGCCCTTCTTCGGCTCGCCCGCCGCCTTGGTGCCGGGCGCCGCCGGCGCGCCGCCGTACGGGTTCCCGCCAGGCTGACCCGGAGACGGGCCGCCGGGTGGAGGTGCTCCGTACGGCGAGGGAGCAGCAGCGGGCGGACCTCCCGGGCCAGGAGCAGCGGCACCGGCAAAGTAGCCAGCCGCCGCGCCGCCAGCCGCGGCCGCGCCATAGGGCGCCGCCGGGGAACCATAACCGCCAGGAGCGGGCGCGCCGCCGTAGGGCTGGTAGGGAGCAGCAGCAGCAAACTGGCCGGGAGGAGCTCCGTAGGGGCCGGCTCCCGGGTTGGGAGAGCTGTAGGCCGAGTAGCCGCCAGGACCGGTGCTGATACTGTCACCTCCTGGAGACGAGGTGAAGCCTCCCGGAGAAGGGGTATAGTTGCTAGGACTGGGAGACGCATACCCCATGGGCGGCTTGAAGTCGCGGCTTCCTTCGCCGCCTGGAGCAGCAGCAGGCGGGGCACCGGGCTGGCTACCATAGGGCACCGGCGGGGGTGCTCCCGGGACGCCAGCGGGCGGTGCTGGCGGCGGCGGCGGCGGCGGGGCGGCGGGCGCTTCCCACTGGGTCTTGCCGGTGGCCGTCTCGACATAGTAGGGCCGCTGCGAGGCTTGGTCGAAATGCGAGGTCCAGCCGGGCGGCAGCTGTGGCTGACTCGACGGCGGGGGCGGGGGAGGGGGCGGGGCAAAGGCGGGAGGTTCCCATTGCGTCTTGCCCGTGGCCGTCTCGATGTAGTACGGCCTCTGCGAGCTGGGGTCAAACTGAGACGTCCAGCCGGGCGGCAGCTGGGGCTGGCCTGGCGGACCTGCCGCGCCGGGCGGCGGAGGGCCTCCAGGCTGGCCCAGGTACGGGTTGCCGTATGGCTGCGGCGGCTGCTGGCCGTAGGGCGCCGGCGCGCCGTAGGGTGCGCCGTACATTTGTTGTTTCTGGTCCGGCTGCTGCGCTGCGGCTGCCGGGTATGGAGGAGGGGCGGTAGTGGGTGTGTTGGCTCCCTGAGGTGCGTCCGGGGCACGCGTGTCGGAGGCCTTTTTATCAGGAGCTGGAGGTGTGGGGTGGGCGTGGCGTTGTCAGCACATGCTTGGCTCAACCGGCCGCATTGGTAGGCCCGAGTTTGGGGTCGAACGCACCAGGAGCAGCAGCAGGCGGCTCTTCCTTCTTTGGTTCCTGCGGCTTTGGTTCCTGCGGCTTTGGTGCCTCTGGCACCGGTTCCTCCTTCTTGTCGAAAGCGAGCTTGAGCTCGTCAAGCTCCTTCTGGAGCTTTTTGAAAAAGGACATGCCGAGCACGGGCCTTTCCTGGAGCCGAGGTTTTGCTGATTCAGTAGCCTCGATGGAGTCAGTCTTTTGTTGACAGATGGACCAGCACAGGTAGCCAGCCAAGGCAAGACTGGAGAGCAGAAACCAAACGAGAACAGCACAGGACGCGCAAGACCAGAGACCTTTTATCCCAGGCAGGAAGCCGAAATTTACTCGTTGTCCGTCCCACGCACACGTGGCCTGGCCAGGCTCGTTCGTCCCTCCTGACGGTCGGTCCCATACCCCGACCTCTGCACCTTGCTCAGACGGGCAAATCCACTGCAACACCATGCATGGAGGCCGCCCGGATGGTCCTTACAGCCAGGGTCATGCCAAATCTTAAACTGATGGGCGCGGCATATGGCGGTACCGCGCCCGACTGCGGTAACAGGGGTGCCCGTTGTGGCCTGACGTGGTATTGCCTGGCCCGTTTCAGCAAACCTTGCTGCGTGGACTCACGGCATGTGCGAGCCTTTGTCAAGCATTAGGCACCGCGCGCTCGCGCGAAGGACGAAGAGTACCACCAAGTGGCGGCAACTGAGATGTTCGTCCAGTCCGATATCTGACCCCTCCTTCTGTGCATACCCTTCGCGCGGCGGCCAAGACGGATTCGCGCGTGCCAGTGAATCCGCCAAGGGTTTTGGGTGGAAACACATCGGGTGGCCGCTCATGGTGTTGCGATCAGATGGTGGTGTTGATGGTTATAGGTATGTCCCCTGTCCCTCCATTCCGTGACTGGCTCTGCCGTCCGCTCCTCCTAGGTGTCTTCCGTCGCCGCCGTCTGAGCACGTTGGCGTTTGTGTCGTGTGAAATCGAGGCCTCCTACTCGCACGGACCAGCCTTGGTAACGACCCTTGCGTCCTTGGCGTCTTCCAATCCAGCCTCGTTAGGTTGCCAGAAAGGAAGGTGGCAGTGGCAGCGGCAGTGAGCAATCATCAGGCTCCGGCAGTCGTCATCCAGAGGCGCTGTCTTTGGGCCTGGGCTCATTCCCCCAACCCATGAGCACTCGAAATGTGGGGCCCGACCCCAGAAGCTGACGACGTCTCCAGGTGTTCCGCGGGCCGCGTGTGGACCGGGGATGTGGCGTTAATACGGCAACCTGAGGTACTCGGGGCTGAGCCTTATGGGGCCCCTTTTAAGAAAAAAAGGGGGCGACAAAAAAAAAAAAAAAAAGAAAGAAAAAACCACAGGATTGGGAAACCCCTTTCCTCACCAGAATAACCAGAATAGTAAGGGGTTTAAAAATCTTGTCGACCGAGGGTATGCTGTGGTCGTCGCTGATGTGGTTGGCCTAGCAGCGAGACTTGCCCGGGTTCTCCGGGGCGGCGCGGGCGAGACGCCCCCGTTGGCCATAGGCTCCTCACGGTCCACTTGTCGCGGTAACACTCAGTGAGAGCATGTGAGCATGTTGGGATGTTGGATAAAGTGGGTGGCTTGCTTGTAATGAGGCGGGACGGATGTCTCTGTGTATGCGTGTGCCCCATGCTTGAGGAAGAGGTCGACGGCGTTCGGTGAGACAGAACAGAACAAGACAAAGGGAGACGACGCACTCCAACTGGATGCCTCGCCATACCAATGCTATCGCCTAGAGACAAAAACTTTCGCCTTTGAACCGAAATACTGTTCATCTGTCAACAAGAACCTTTTCTGCGTTGTGTTGCGTATGACCGATGTTACAGTGCCTTGTCTTGGCCTTCGGTCTGTTTCTTGTGCGCTTTCCGAGTTCTCTTAGTCCTCACGGCTCGGCTAAGTTAACATTGCCAGCCTTTCTAATACCTGATAACAGTAGAAGCATCCTCCACTGCAATTATAATATGTCGGCTGGAGTTGAAAGACTTCTTTTGCATGGTTTATCCTTTGTAAGAGACCCAAGCGCCGCTGGGACGCTGTTAAAGTCGCCCACAGGACTGACTTTGTTATTTTCTTAACAAGGAATAATTACTTAATAGGTAACATAATTCCTCTTGTTATCGACAGCCAGGGAAAAAAAAACAGTCGAAATTTGGAGTTTTGGAAGAACTTCTAGTTTGGCGGGGGAAGTCCTGACAGGAAGCCCATAGTTAGAGCCTGTCCCAGACTACGTGTTTTCTAGAAAACAATGTTTTTTGAACCTAAAAATTATGGGTACCAAAAAATTACAAGTACACGCGTCAAATAATTCGTTAAAACAGACTTTTAATTAGTTTAAACTTCGTTTTACTTCAATTTTGTAAAAGCTATGCCGCTTTCAAAAGAGCAATAAACACCCTGTTTTTACCTTTTGTATGGGAAAAACAAAAACAGGTCGTAGTCCGGGACTGGCCCTTGCAATCCGGGGGTTACCTGTACCAACACTATTAACAAGACAATAGCCACCAGCAAAAAGGGGTTCAGCTTGTCGTTGTGCAGATCCCAAAACAGCCACCCAAAGGCAAGTAATAAAAGAACGAATGAGATAATCGATGCCACCATCAGGCCCCAGATAGTCCGCCAAATCTTGTGGCAAATCGAGGCTGGGATTCGGATGAAGCCGTTGTTTCGCTGCCGGAGCGGGAGCCTGGAGTTGAGGTCGTGTCCTCGCAGCAATCTTGTTTGAATGTTGTTTTCGACATTCCGCTGCTGTTCGATGTCGTCATCGTTCCGGTTGAAATGGGTAGCAAGGAAAGCAAACCCAAGAGGCCTCGGCACCGCCATACTTCTTTTCTCGTGGTTGCCGTTGGTGAATTCAAGGCGGCGTAGTAGCACAGTTGTCGCGGACATAACCAGCAGAAACGAGCAGCTCATAATCCCGCTGCGGTTTCAGGCAGCCCGACCCTCTCATTTATTTTGACGCTAGGGTAGGGTACGCCACCACCGAATTCTGCCACCTGTGTGGCGACTTGGCGCTCAACGATTGGCTCGATTTCGAACCCCTCATCTATCCCTCTGAGCCGGGAAGGCGGTAAGTGTCCGGCGGGGTTTGTCAACAGTGCCGAAAGTGTGGCAAGGCTGCGCTGCCTTAAGAGGGTGAGCAGCGGGGTGCACGCCCGGCTTCTGGCATCGCATTGTCCAACAAGCCACGATCGCTTCCCGTGCTACTGCAGGTCAGCCGTCTGCCGTGATAGCCATGGACCCCGTCACCATAGTTGGCCTGGTTTCGGGCATTATCACATTCATCGACTTCGGCATCAAGGTTGCCCAGGCGGCGACATCGGCTCGACAGGCGGCCCATGTCGCCATCCCGGAGCTGAGCGAGCTAGAACATATCCTCGACGATATCCAACGTCACAATAACCAAGTTTCTAACGATCCATCAGTCTCGGAGCAATGGAAGAATTTGCGGCCACTTGTTCTCGAATCCGAGAAGTTGCACGCGGAGCTGCATACGGTTCTGCTAAAATTAAAAATGCCCGAGGGCACCAGGTTCAAGAGCCTGGAGGCGGCCCGGATTATGCTGAAGGCGCAGCTTAAGAAAGGGGATATCGACAAGCTAAGGGCTCGTCTGGAAGTCCTGGACAGCCGCATAAGGCAAAATGTCAGCACCATGCTGCAGGTGTGAGTATCAGAACCTGCCGTGAGCCCTGGTTCTGACTTCTCAAAGTCTGACAAGTGTCGAATGCGACGCGCTTGACCAGAGACCGGCAGTCTGCCGTGGTTAAAAAGCTCAAGTCTCTCAGGGATATGCATCAGAATTATAACATCAACACCGAGTTTAAGCTCGATCAGATCCGGCAAGATATACATATAATGGCAATAAACAAGAAAGTTGAGCTGGCGGCTTTTAAAGAGAGGCTGGAATGCCTCGATGCAGAAAGGAAAGTGAGCAAGCAGCAGACAGAGGTTTTAGAGAGCCTATTTTTCCAGGATTTGCACCGTCGATTTTTTCGTATACCTGAATCGGACAAGTATACCAGCGAGTGGCTATTCGACCGAGGGAAAATATTCTTCCGGGACTGGCTAGAGTTCGGAAGAGGAATTTTCTGGATAACTGGCAAGGTACGCAGTTCTAGCGAATCGATGTCCGAAATCCACACAGGGGCTGATGCTAACAAGCCGGGACGAACACGCAGGTCGGCAGTGGGAAGTCGACACTTATGAAGTTTGCCTCCCAGCACGCGTTCACTCAGAGCGCGCTGCGACGGTCGGCAGACCCAGCAAAGCTTTGCACTGCATCCTATTATTTTTGGAACCAGGGTTTTGACTTGCAAAAGTCCCGAGTGGGCCTTTTGCGAACCCTTATTTTCGAAATCCTTCGAAACTCACCCAGCATTATCCCGCAGGTAGCAAAAGGGCGCAGCAAGTTCGATAATTGGGAGAGAGCCGAGTTTGAATCGATGCTACGCTTATCGCAGAGCAGGACCGGCTCCCAATGAGGTTCTGCTTCTTCATCGACGGGCTCGACGAGTACGACGGCATGGAGGAGGACGTGGTGGAGGTGCTCACGTTTCTCGCGGCGACGGCCCACATTAAGCTGTGCGTGTGGACGCGGCCCCGGAGCGTCTTTGACCGCGTCTTTAACCTGCCGGCCAACGCCCTAGTCCTCCACAATTACACCGTGGACGCCATCCAAAGTCATATTTCCAAGACGCTGACGGAAAACGACATGTTTGACAGGTTGGACCCCGAAAGCCGTCAAGGCATCATCAAAAAGATCGCCCAACAGGCCGAAGGGATCTGGCTCTGGGTGTACCTTGTCGTCCGGGACATACGTCTGGCCGTCAACCGCAACGAGCCGGTCGAGAAGCTGGAACAGATCGTGTCCGACCTGCCGGTTGACCTGGAGGCCTACTTTGAGCGCATAATCCAGAGAATCCATCCGAGCTTCCGACGGGAGATGGCAGAAACGTTCCTCGTAACCATCGAGGAGGTCCAGCCTCTCCCGCTGTTTGCTTTCGAGCTTTTGGAGACGGAGCGCCGCGACCCTGATTATGCAAAACAGGCGCCTGTCGAGCCTCTGGATAGCAGAGCAATCCGGTCATCGCGCGTGGTCTGGGCCGATCGCGTCCAGAACCGCTGCGGGGACCTACTGGACGTGAGCGGCGGCGCGCACCCGACATTTCTGTGGCATCCCGTCGACTTTCTGCACCGCACAGTGCGCGATTTCCTCCGCGATTCGTACTCGGACGAGCTGAAGCGCGAGCTCGGCCCCGCGTCCGACTTCAACGCGCCGCTGTCGCTGTGCAAGGTGATGCTGCGGCTGCTCAAGGGCCTCCCCAAGGGCCGCTTTTCCGAGGAGAAGTCGTTTAACCGCGTCATCCGGCTCGTCGACGAGCTCCTCTACTACGCGCACGAGGTGGAGAAGCGAAGCGGCAACGACGAGGGCAGTAACAGCTCGACCATGGTCGCCTTGCTCGACGAGGCGGACCGCGTCAACAGAGACTACGCAAAGGACGACGGAGTTTCCAGCCACTGGACAAACGCGCGGGACCCGCCCAGGTCCAGGTTCCTCAGCTGGGATGAGTATCACGAGCGCGGCAGATGCGACTTTATCGCCCTGGCCATCCAGGCGCGCCTCACGCGCTACGTCGGCGCCAAGCTCACCTCCTCGCCCGACGAGGGGCGCCTACTCATGGGCCGCAAGCAGGGGAGGCCGTACCTCGACTACGCCCTGCGCCCGTTGCGCGTCACGCCCGTCAAGATGCCGTACCACACCGTCCGGGACGACGCGCCCGTCGACGTCACGATGGTGGCGCTGCTCTTGTCGCCTCCGCTGTCCGCAGACCCGAACCAGCAGGTGTATGTCAACGACGGCCGGACCGTCTGGGCGCTCTTCCTCGTGTCGTGCCTGCAGATGACGTGGCGCGGCGAGGCGACGGCAGGCAGGGGGGCTGCTAAGGAGGCGTGGTTCCGCGCGTGCAAGCTGCTCATCAGGCATGGCGCCCGCGAGGACTGCTTCTGTGTCGGGAACTGGGACAACTTTGAAGAGAACCGGCCGCGGTCCGTCCACGAGGTGTTTGACAAGCTCTTCGGGGCCGAACAGGCGGGCGTCTTGTCGCGGATGATGGAGGAGGAGGCAGCACAGGCCCGACATGGGACTGGCTGGCTCTCGAGCTGGGGCCCATTTGGTTGGGCAGCCCAGAGCTTAGGGTGGAAGGCAGTTTGAGCGCCTTCTCTGCTCGGACGTCCCGAGACTGATACCTGTGGGGTTTTTTGTTTCTCTCCTAAAGAGGGGGCCTATAAAGCACAGCCCCCGAGCACCACATTGGCGCTTCCATGATGCTCGACTCCTTCCCATTTGTCGGGACGCGGAGGCAAGCGCGAGCACGCGATACATTGCCTGGGTAGATGCCTTTAGAAGGCCGACGATCCATCGACCTAGGCACGTTTTCCAAGTAAAAAGCTTGCATTCCACTTGTGGATAGCAGGTTCGCAAGGGAATACATCGTACGGAAGATAAAGACAAGGAGTGGTGCAGGCGGACGGGGTCGAAGTCGCAGATATGCAACCCGCGTCGCACAGTACCCCCACGTGCCAGAAGGAGAGAGGCGACATCACGCGGCTCTTCCCTGATCTTGACCCACCGAGCAGGCGTTGAGGCTCTTCCCGCTCTACGCCGAACTCAACACGATTCGCGACATCGTTGCCACAACCTTGGACTTTGGGAATCTGCAGTGCTCCGAGGCAGCATGGAACGACCATGTGCATGGCCCGATGTTGCGTCTCGCCGCGTCCAGGACTCCAGGCGTTGCTACCGAGAATATCACGCAAGCCGCCATTTCCAAAGCCCTGATTCCCCGCTCGCGCGGTCCGCTCAAGCATCTGGACGGCAAGATGGTCGGCTATGCCCTTATCCTCCGGCCTAAGACGCCCCTCCTCACCCGCATAGTCAACTTTCATTGGCGACCTCGACGGGCCGCCGACCTTCAACCAGTCAATGCACGGATCGCTCTGCCACGAGCCCGCGGGCGTAATGGTGCAGACCAAGCTCGGCGAGCAGCAGCGCCCCGAGACAAAGGCGCAGCTAGGCGTCTGTCTTGCCGCGTGGTTCGGTCGTGCTGCTAGCTTTGCGCCGCTGCCTTTGGCGGATGCAGTGGCCCCAGCGATGCCACCATTCATTCCCCTCTTGGTTGTCCTCGGTGGCGCCTGGGAGTTGTACTTTGCCTTCAGCAGGGGCGTTCAGTTCGAGGTGTTCGGGTTTTTTGAACATCGGCGGAACCCACAGTGTTAAGGAGTCGTACCGCCTACTCGCCGTCTTGCAGCTACTGGCCAGATGGGTTGCTAGAGACGTCTGCGAATGGGTCGAGCACTGTGTTGCGGAATAGCACGGCTGCATCCCGACGACGCGAGCCACCAACGCTCGCACCTTTCCCATCAAGGCAAGACGGAGATATGCGAGCGCTGGTGGTTGTAAAAAGAGCCAATAGGGAGACGGGATAAAATGCGGAGAAGAGTTGACCGAAAACCGCTTCCATTTTTGTCGACTTCTGTCGTCCATGGGTAGCATCGGCTGATGCTACATAGACCTGGGGACGGCACCTTACTGGCTGAACTGCCAGACTTGCATTCGTTTTGTTCGAACCAGCTATGCGGGGAGCGTGAGGTGCTTCGGGGTGGTGTCACTGGTTTATACAAACAAGAGAGCCAGATTTGATGGCTACTGTGGCATGACAGGTGGTGTTCCAAGCAGCTGCATATTGTCAAATACCGACTGTTCGCCCTCCGCCGCCGGCATCTGTTGCTTCTTCATCGCTGACCACGCTAGACCTAACATCTCGGACCAGCCGTCTGCGGATGATACGTTCAACAGCAATAAAATTCTGGCCAAACAAAATGCACACGGTGACAAGAGCGACGCCTGAAAAAATTACCATGCCACGAGCTGGACAGCCGTCAAAGGCCCTGTGGGCGTTATCGTTGCCGCCGTCCAGCCGGCCGGCCCTGGAGAGGCTCCTTGGCACCCTGGGCGCCGTCGTTTCCCTCATCGCCTGTCTCGTTTCCATGGCATGTCTTATCAGATCGTCGACCGTAGCGCCCATGCTTTCGCTTGTTCCACACTTTCCCACCCCGGACGTGTCCTCCATCACCATCTTCTCCGCGAAGCCCATCAAGACGAACCTCAGCCAGCCAGCCACGTCACCCATTGTCGCCCCCTTCGTCTGCGACGACACCCACGCCTACCGAATCGAGATCATCTCCGCCTCGCCGCTCGTCATCTACATCCACAACTTCGTGTCCGCTTACGAGGCCGCCGCCCTCGTACGGGCCGGCGAGCCGCTTTTTGCCCCGTCACGCGTCGACAACCCAGGCGGCTCCGCAAACAGCTACCGGCAGGTGACGGCGCAGCGCACCTCGACGTCTGCCGGGCTGCCGCGCGACGACCCGGCCGTCGTGTGCGTGCTGCGCCGCGCACAGCGCCTGATGGGTGCAGGCCTGTTCCGCGACGGCTGGGACGACATCGGCCCGCCGCAGCTGGTGCGGTACACAAAGGGCCAGCGGTTCAACCTGCACAGCGACTGGTGGAGCGTCCCACGCGCGGCCGCCGACGGGTCCGGCAGGGGCTGGAACCGGCTTGCGAGCTTCTTTGTGGGCCTACAGGATAACTGCACTGGAGGGGAGACGTATTTTCCGTTTGTTGAGCCTCCCGTCGCGCCGGAGTCGGAGTCGGAGTCGGAGCCGGCAGGCGGCCGGGATGGCCGATTGGAGGAGACCGAGGATGATGAGATGATGCGCCGGTGGACGGGTGAGGAGCCCGTCTGGAGGAGACACCCCAAGGGCGGTGTGGCGTTCCGGCCGGTGGCTGGGAATGCCGTCTTCTGGGTGAACCTGCACGCCGACGGGACGGGAGATGTCAGAACGAAGCACGCGGGGCTTCCCATCGGCGAGGGACTGAAGACGGCCATGAATATCTGGCCGAGGCAGTACTATCTATAGCTAGGTAGGCGTAGACGTGCCCTGGTTGGTTGGTTGCTAGGCTTCAAAATGCGAAGCACTACTACCTAGTTAATTTTGGCCTTTTCCAATGTCCCCCTCTCCACCGCAGGAATCACGTCCGCTCCACCCGCGCGATCCCTATCCGCGAGCTCCAGCCTCGCCTCGCCAGCAGGTGTTAGACACCCGCAGCGCGGGCAAATGTACCCAGCGCGCTCAAGAGATCTCTTCACCTCGCTGTCATAGCTAATACCTGAGGCACCAGAAATGCAATGACCAACCGCGATAACCGACCAGAGTATGAACTTGTATTCCGACCAGAAGAGACCACATTTTACGATGGCGGTAGCCAACGCCCACGATGTGAATAGTACTAACGGAATTATGAGTATGTACTCTACGCTCTCCCCCATCGCGGCAGGGTTCTTGCATGCTTGGTCGGATACATCTCGCATCCCGGATTCCTCGCGCCGCCGTTGTTTGGCGAGACCCTCCTCGGCAGATCGAAGACGCTCGAGGTGCCCGGCGGGACAGAAGTGGGGTACTATTTGGCGCATGCGAATGATCATCGAGAGCTCAGTCCGGTCGACCTTCTTCGCACGAGCTTTCACTTGCGGTGGCTGCTGGAATTCCCCGGAGTCTTGAGCGTCCGTCTGTGTTGCTGCGTGCACGATCTCGGGCCGGTTGGAAGGAATCTCCCTGGGGCTTGGCTGGGGGACGGCGTTGGTCGCGGTGGGATCGAGGTATACGCGAGCGCAGCAGCCGCCTTGCTGATGCAGGATATAAGGCTCAGAGCCCCTGGAGAGCCCAACCAGAAGGGTCACCGCTACCACTGGCGTCGCTGGCCGGTCCGCCGCCGCGATAACAGTCATGGTGTCAGGCGTTGAGGCGGGTTTTCTGGGAGCGGCGAGGCTGGTTTGGGTGTAGTTTGCGCGGTGGTAAAACTCCGGGAGATGGGTCAAGCCCGCTGGGTGGACAGGGCGGTCTGATAACGTCGAGAGCTGAATGGAAGAGAGGGGGAGAAGAAAAGTTTTATGTGAGCGCGGGCCAAAGCCACGGAGAAAGCCACGGAAGTCAAAAGATCATTACATGACGCCCACAAAGTTCCAAAGTTCCACTGATGTAATGGTGGCTTCGGGAGTGGCAGCTGTTCACAGGTCTTACTAATTTTATTTGTACGGCTAGGAATGCTGGCTTCGGGGGTGGGAGCCGTTCTCATGTCTTTCTAACTTTGTTTTTACGGCTAGCCGCTCTTGGTCCTCTGCAGCTGTGCTTCGCCCTTTACTGGGTTTTTATGTAATAATTTAAGCTCGCCCTTTTGCTGAGCAAGTATATAATGCTTATAAAAGGTCGTATTAGTGCACCAGCTGATGATAAATTAATGATGCTTGATTTACGACATCGAATGGTATGCGAAGGTGATAATGTCCATACTAACAAAAGAGGCAGGGGTGCTCTCGCTCAGGCAAGGAAGAGAAAAGAAAAGAAAAGAAAGGATAAAGATAACAAATCAGTGCTGTATCGATGACGCCAAGGAAAGAAATCTTCGTCACTCGTCATAAACGACAGCTGGCATACTTTCATGATCCTTCTTGCAGGGAAAGGACGAAAACAATGGTCAACAACCACCTGCATCAGTGCAGATTCTGCGGGTTGGAGGATATCATACTGTTGGCGAAGTACACAGCCCTTGCTTCGTAGACATCGGCACTCGGCTTCGGCTTTGAAGCCTTAGCCGCGTCGGCGTCACGTTTCTTCTTGGCGCTTGAGCTCGACTTCTTGGAGCTCTTGAGAGCCGACAACCAGCTCTTCTTGCTGGCTACAGTATCTGCGCTGTTGGTCTGGGTCGTCATGACAGAGCTTGCCGAACTTGCGAGGGCAGCCGGTGCGGCGGCATGGGATAGTCCGGACTTGACTTTGGAGGCTGATGGGGCGGAGGGGAAGCCCTCAGGTGTCCAAGGCGTAGGTATGGCCGGTCCAAGGGAGAGGACAGGGGCGTGGTGTGAGGGAGCCATTGTGTTGTTGTTAGGTGCGTCGCTGCAGGTGTTTGAGTGGACTCGTGCAGGCAGGTGCCGGGGTTCGTATCTCGTTTTGGTTGTGGTGACGGAGGTTTTAGTGATAATCGATTAGGTAGTCGAGACTGTTCCCCGAGGGTTCGAGGCAAAATTGGGAGATGGACTGCTGTGGGAGAAAGTTGCCTCAGGAGGAAGCAGGCCGGAAATTTTATACTCGACATGACGCCGCCATCAGGGTGCTGGTGACTCTGAAAAGCGAGGCTCTGCACTGCACCAGACGGCCACTCCGAGGGCCGATGGTGGTGCCTGCATTCTGCATTGGGAACGATAGACTCATCGGTCTACCCAAGGTTCGTTTGGACATGCACCCCATACCCCATTTAGTTTGGTAGCTGACATGTGCCCCACCGTGGCCCACTTGGAGAGGTTGACAGGGCGTGACACTAAATTGGCGGCCAATCCTGAGCTGTGAGCGTGAATGATAAGGCGTATTCTAAATCTGCAAGATTCGCCAGCGGGATACTCACTTCCAGTCTTCTAGGATCAGGGGCTGACCAGCTCCTGTTTTCCAGGCGCAGCTCTGCTTTTCTCATCCGCAATCGAACTTGAGCCCCTCAAAAAAGCGACGTCGATTTTGGCATGATGGATGCCCGTGCGCAGGTCTGCCCCACATCTCCTCCCGAATTAGTCAGTCGGCCTCTTCTCCGAGCACCGACTGTCAGACTCGCATTTCGATTGCGCCGAGCCAACCTGACCTTCGAGCCGAGCACCGAGCGCCGGGTCAAGATGCCGCTGCTGCTCTTGTCACGGTGCCATATCCCGTCTTGTTGGGTGGAGGCGCCGCTTCACGATTCAAGATGATTCTCGTTCAGGTTTGCTATCATCCAGCTAGGTTCTTCGTTGAGCCGCACCACTATCGATTGGACTAGACAAGACTCCGAGGGTACAAAACACCAAGCCAGGACCCCTGAGTCCCGATCGAGCGCCGACGATCCGCGCGTCCTTCACGGAGTTGCGAGACGCCACGACAGGTGGTACGTAGCGCACGCGCGCCATCATCGGCGTACATGGAGCCGCGACCTAACGCCGTTCCGAGCTCGGTCCCGCGACGGCGCAACGGTCGCCAGCAGGCATGGTGCGTGCGTCAGTCGAAGCCGTTCCCTCTCCAGTTTCTCCTGCAGCAGGGCGCTCGAAGCTGTTACTGTGACTCACCCTCTGGCTAAGGTAGCCCGCTGATGAGCCGCAAATCCGTAGCGAGCCATGCCGCAAGCGCAAGCTAGCATGCGACCACTCCCTGCCCTCCTGCCAGAGGTGCAGGCGCAGGAACGCCGAGTCTAGCTGTGTCTATCTGATCACCGGCACGGCCTCTAGCAGCGCCGCTCGGAGGTCGGCCACCATCTCGGCCAAGGCTGCGCCACCGGGCCGCCACAAGCCATCGTCGGCAAGGCCTGCCGCTCCATCACCGAGGCCTTCTACGTCCGGTCCTCTCGAGGGTGACGGCGAGGAGAGCCCGACCCCCATGTCTCCTCCTACCAGCTGCTGTGACTCACCGGGCTATCTGGGCCCGACGAGCTTCTCGGCTGTGTTCGCAGAGGCCGGCGGCCAGCTCACCGGCACATCGGCGGCTCAACCGGAGCCGCCAGCGTACGCCAACAACAAGCAACAGTGGACTCCCCCAGCTACCGATCCCCGTTGCCGTTCCGGACCGACCTTCGCTGGGGATGCGAGCCCCGGCACGACCACGGCGATATGCCCGTACAGGATGGAAGAGTACGTCCGCGTGCTCAGGAGCATCCCGCCGCCCGAGACTGGCAAGCTGTTGTACAACCGCAACTTCAGCCCCATGGACGGCTGGGTGAGGCCTGCCATGGGCCACATCATTGCCTCCATCTGGGACACGTTTGGCGACTATCTGGCCAGTCGCTCTCGGAAGAGCCTGGCTGCGCTGGCTGAGATTATCTGCGCCAACTCATCCATCCCGCTTGACGAGGAAATACACGAGCCGAAAGACTGGCTTGCATCGTTTTCGGGCCGGAACCTACGTTGGGAGTCGCTTGGCATCGCCTTCATCGTCTACGCCTTTGGCGCCCTCGAGTACACCCCCGCCGAGTATGCCGCACACGCGAGGCTGGAGGGTGCTGATGCCGTCGACCCGCGCCAGCTCATGCTCGTGTACAAGGAGTGCGCCATAAAGTGCGGCGAGTTCTGCAAGGAAAACGGCGCCAATTCGCTTCTACTGTGTCTATCGTACAAGAACTGCGCTCTCGAGTCCATGGTCTCCAGTGACACGGGTAGGTCCCTTGCTTCATCCATCCCTCGCCGCCCAGAGAGCTCCTTAGTTTGCTGTACCTCTAACAAACAGCCTCTTCTCTTCCGCCGCAGGTCTTCGATGCGCCATCATGCTGTCAGAGACTGTCGCCCTGTGCTCGTACCTAGGAATGCACGTGGATCCCGCCCAGGATCGCGCGGACAAGAGGCCATCTATATCGTACGAGGCCCGTCGGCGGCTTTTCTACGGTATCATGACACTTGACAAAGCCGGCGCCATCGTCACGGGCCGTCCGCCGCTCATCAGCAGCCGATACATATCGACCAAGCTACCCCTGGACGTGTCCAACGAAGAGCTTATGGAGAGCCGCAGCAGCCTCATCGAGGCAGCGGCCAAGCTGGACCCCAACGGATGGAGCCGCATTGACGTCATGACGCCAGTCAAGTACATGCGTGCCCGCGTCAACTCGGCCCTCGTCCGAGACGAGATTCTCGAGATAGCCCTCGGCGGGCCAAATACGCGCCCCAGCTACGAGCAACTCGCCGGCCTCAAGGAGAAGGAGCTTCGCCAAACAGCCCAGATGCCCGAGGTCCTGGTGTGGAAGCCCGAGAACATCCATGACCTGAGCGTCAGCACCATGGAGCTGTTTGGCAAGATCATGATGCGCCTGGAGCATCTGCAGAACATGTTTTTCATCGAGCGCCTGCTCGGCCGAGTTACTTGGCCACCGCCGTCGTCGGCCCAGAGCACAACAACGGCCCCGGCCCCGCCGATATCGACAGAGCTGTTGACCATCAGCGTCGAGATTGTGACAATGACAGTCACGCTCTGGACACACCGCGACCGTGTGGCTGGAGTACAGCGCGACTTTCAATGGATCGTAAGTGCGCCTGCCCCTTTTCCCATGGACTCGTTTGTGAGTATTCCGTTGCTGCCTTTGCTCTCCCGTCCCACCATCTGTCCCGCCATCGCTTACGTGGTTTGTGTCCCTCTCTCGGCATTAGATCATAACGTACGCCGCGCCGGCCGGCGGCGTCCTCTGCATGGAGCTGCTCAGGCTATTCCAGCAGCAACAATCTGGCCAGGCTCCGCGGAGGGACCCCAACCCCACCATCTCGCGTTCCAACATGATCCTGCAGCTCAGCCTGCTGGTCGGCTTCCTTGGCTGGACCGGCCCGGACGCGGCCAACGCCAGGCTATGCGCCGCCGTCAAGGAGGCCATCCAGCGCGTGCTGAACCAGATTCTTGACACGCCCCCGCCTGCGGTGCTAGTGACACCCACCGCAGGCCTGTCCGACCGAAGCCCAGGGTCCGGCAATCATGGAACTAGTGGTAGGAATGGCCAGGTGGAAGAGCCAGCAGGTTATGTCCAGCAACACCGGCACCAGCACCAGCATCAGCAGGAGTTTGGCGTTGCGGGCTTGCTGCCACAGATGCACGATTTTGGCTTTAGCACCGACATCACAGAATTCTTCAATTTCGAGCTCCTGGACACGTTTGACTTTTTACGCCCAGAGCATTCTGACCCCCAGAGCTAGCAACTGCAAGAAACGCGATTACTGTCCTTTGCCCAGTTGAGTCGAAACCCGTGATGGAAGTGCCTATCTATAACCTCTCCTCATATGGTATGCAAAGTATTTCCGTCTATGATAAATGTAGTGGTGTAAAACCCTTCTTTTTTCCTATCCCAATTCCTGTTTCGTTCCATTTCCTGTTTCGTTCCATTTCCTCTTTCTTCTCTATTTCCTCTTCCCTCTCCATTTCCTCTTCCCTCTGTTTCCTTTCCTGTTCCCGTTTTCGTTTCGGCGGCAGTAGCACCTGACCATCCAGAAATTCATCGACGCCACGCCTCGCGGAACTGGTACCGACAGGAAGGTGCCGTCCCCAGGGGGAATGAGAGAACCGAAGGAGCGGATCGAATTGGAGGAAGGAGCAACGGATATGAATCCTATGCAGGAGGGGCAAGTCGGCGTGTGCAGCTGCCAGCACGGCAACTGCCCGGCTTGGCCGTTCCTGCCATGGCGGAAACATGGCAGCAAGTGGGAAAGAATAAAAGCAATCCAGGGAAAGAGCGGCAAACGAAACAATACTGGCCGTCCACATACAAAACACCAGCAAATCTCCCAGCTTTGATTCTTTTCCGGTTTTCGACCTTGGCTCAAACGAACCAACCACCAAGTACTGCTGACCTACACTCTCACAGAAATCACCACCACCACCACCACCACTACCACCACCGCCACCACCATGGCCACCACCACCGCTGCCGCCACCGCCGCCCCCAGCGTGCCTGGCTGGGGCAGCGCCGCCGCCTCCCTGGCCGACGCCGTCGCCGTCGCCACCCTCGTCGCCGCCGCCCACGCCCTCGCCGCCCTCGGCCCGGACCGATACTGGGCCAACCTCGTCACGGACGAGGAGATGGCCGCCAAGAAGGCCGACGACATCGACCTGGACTTCCTGGGGTGCTTCGTCGTTTGGGTCGGGCGTCTCGTGGGGGACGTCGGCGCGGTGGTGATCGCCGTGGTCATCACGGTGTGTTGCGTGCCCTGGCTCGCATATTTGCGGGTAAAGGCCCGTTGTGGGTCGTCTGGCGAGGTTTGGGGGGAGGCTCGCCCGGTCTGCTGCTGTTGTTGCCGCCGGGTCTGGGGCCGGTGCCGCCGGGCCTGGGATTGGGGCCGCCAGGCCTTGGGTTGGGGCCGCCAGGAGAGGCGGGAGGAGCCTCTCCTCCCCATGTTTAATGGGGACGTCGACATGGGGGCGGCGCGCCCTCACTTGGAGTAAGCCAAGGAGGGAGGAGGAGGAGGG
>PYSS01000211.1:7671-30603 GCA_003049465.1 Magnaporthiopsis rhizophila
CCCCCCCGACGGCCACCTGGCCCTAACCCATTGCACCACCAACCCCGGTATATTTAATTGCAAATATTTACCTTTATTTAACCAACCATAATATAAAAATGTACTAATTCCTGATTAAATTTTTCCGCCGTTTCAGATATATTTTATTTACTTTTATAATTTTACCCTTTACCTGTGCAATTTGGCGTATATTTATAAAAGCCTGGTTCGAGTCCGGCATAATCCTTTTCTTTTTACAAAGGCGCTGCGCTTTTAATTCGGTTTTTAATTGCCTAATTTTTTGCTGAGCCGTAACCAATTTAAATTTATATATTTTGTACCTTTTTTGAACTTTCCGGGAAAAAAAACTGTGCTGTGGGATTTTGCGGGGTCCGGCCCTGGGAAATACTGATTTGGGTGGTTAGGTTTTGGTTTTGTTTGAAAATTTCCCAGCCAATTTGGGACAGCCGGAAAAGGATTTTTGAATGTTTTTTGGCCCTATTATTTTTAGCGGATTATTAAATTGCGGATCGCCGGTTATTTTGATTGAAATTTTCAAATAAAAGCCGGTTTATTGTTATGACCACAGCAGGCAGGGGACAGAGGGGCTGGGGCTAAACCCCAGCGGGACGCCCTTACCCCGCAGTTATAAAGGCCAAAGGCCGAATAATTAAAGCCAAGCTGGCATAGGAAGTTACGTGATTAAGCATTTACCTAAGCACAGGTATTATGTTTGTTACGAACATAACAAATATAATATAATGATATGTTTGTTATAAATATAACAAACATAGCACAGGCATAATAAGGAAGTTTTGGGTATATAAGGAAGGGTTTTTTATTGTGTTGGTTAAATTTTGATTAAAATTTCGGTATTAATTAACCTAAATTAGCTCCAAAACATTCCTTTAGGTAAATAATAACAGATAATTGTTCCACCAAAACCCCCAAACCTTGTGCAAGGTGATTTTGCAACCCAATACTGCTTAATACCGCCCCTAAATGCCCTATTTTAAAAGTAAAAGGCCTGTAATTATAACATTTTAACTGATCCTGTTTAGTATTTACCGAAAATAATAAATAATAATAATTATGGCAATTGCAGCTAAAAAAATCGAAATTATTATTATCGATGGTACGGATTACGATAATCCTGTTTTAGCCCTGAAAGCCTTTATTAAAAAATTTAAAAAATTTAAAGAATAGCCCAAAACTATTTTTATTTATAAATTTCCCATTTTAAATAAATATAATAAAAAAAAGGCAAATTTAAAATCTTTTTTACGAAATACAAAAGTTATTTTAAATTTTATTAGGATAATTTCCAAAATGATTACCAAAAAATGATTTATATTACTATTTGCTTTAACGGTAAAATTAAGGATTAATTCGAGCTTATATAGGCTGATTACCTTAAAAAAAACGATAAGTCGAGCAAATTTATTAAGCTAATTTTTGCGGATTTTAAAAAGTACGGCAAAAAAAGTTGCCAAAATGTTCGGATAGGTGGATAAAAAATAGGTAACTGAAAAAAGGTTATTTTAGCTGCGCCAAAAAGGCCCAGTATCCATTTATATTGCCGAATTTCAGCAATTTATTAATAAATTTAACTGAACGGAAAATACCATAATATTTTAGTTTTATCAAGGATTGAGGAATAATGTAAAAAATAAATTGGCCAAAAAAAAGGCCTAAGGATTTTGTTAATTATATTACCAAAACTGTTTGTATAAATAATAAATTATATGAACGATACCTGGAAAAAAAGGTTTAATAATCCCAGCCAGCGCAATAAAATAATAAAGCAAACCAGAAAAAAGCCAAACAGTAATAATTTATTGCGCATGGGATGCATTTAAAATTTATAAATTTATTTACAAAGGTTATATACCCCTAATAATAAAAAAAGCAATACGGAAAACAAAAATATATTAAATAGCAAAATGCTAAAAACGGAGGATATTTTTAATGCGGATAATAAGGATATATTAAAAAGGATTATTCCTAAAAATAATTTGCAGCTATCCGATATACGGACCAGGAAAAAACCTTATATTTAAAAGCTTTATTTAGCTGGATTTATTGCTTTAACGATAAATATTTTATACATAAGTTAGATAAGGACGGATCAGGTTAATATTTTTAACAATGCTTGATTATTATCCAACGGATCGATAAATTGAACGGGATACCCACGATAGCCAAATTTGAAAAATTAAAAAAATAAAAAGTGCGGGAAACTATCCTTGGCAATAATTTTAAAATTTTACGAAAGGAATAATGCGTTTTTTAATAAGCCCTAATAATATTTAGGGGCCTATTAACCCAAAACGGAGTATTAAATATATTAGTTAGGAACAGTAAAAAAAGTTTCGACCAAAAATTGCTTGGTTAAACGCATTTAACCAAAGGACCGGATAATAAGGGTTTTAAACTGGGCAAATTTTGGGCATTTGCAAAAAAAAACCCCAGGAAACACAAAAAGCAAAGTATAAAAATAACGGGTGAAAAAAAAACATATATTACAATTAGCGATAAAAATAAAGTATTTTATCAAAAAATTTATACCTATATTTATAAAGTACCGGTATATTTATTATTCGAAATATGGCCTAATAATCCAAAAAAATTTGAAAATTGCAAATTATACCGTAAAATGCCCGTAATGGAAAATAATAATCGATATTTGGATTGGGGCCGAAATAATCAAACTGTTATTTATTACGGAAAAAATATATATTAAGCACAGTATTAAAAAAACAATTTATTTTTATATTAATAAAATTATATAATTAGTAAGGATTATAAAAATTTGGCGATAAATAGTAAAGGATATGCAGGAATTTTTTGGGCAAAATATTTATATTACGATTATAATAATTATTTGCCCAAAAAGTTAAAAAATAACTGGTTTCTAATAAAGAATAGCAAAAAACCTTAAGGTTTGCCAAAGCAGAAATAATAGCTACCTAAATAATAAATCGTGTTTCGCAACCGTATTAAAAAAATAGCAGTATTTATTTTAGTACCCTGTTATTTTATGGTATATATAACAGGGTTATTATTATATTATATTTGTTAAAAACCGAAATGCAAATATTATGCCGAAAAAAAGGCCAGAAATTAACAAACCGAACGGTTTTATCCCAGTTACCAGTATAAGCCAAAAAAATTAGGATATTTTACCGGAATAAAGGTTTGGTATGGATAGAAAAAAAAACGAATTAAAAAAACCTTAGCAAAAATTATAACAAGTTATCCATTTTATATTAGAAAGGTGGTTAAATAATAAAAATAACAATTGGTAACAATGGTTAATTACGGATTTAACAAAAATTATATTGCATTAGGAACGGTAATAAAGTACGGTATACCAATACGATAAAAATAATAGTTATACAGTTTTAAAACTGTAAAAAAAAACCAGTTATTTATAACAGTAAAATAATCGATTCGAAAATAGATCGATTTAGGTTTAAAATTGCAAGGAAAATTTGCAAAATTATCCTGGATATTATAAATATAAAAGGAAAAAACCTAATTTTGGGTTTTTCCTGGTTTAAAGAATTTAATTCTTTAATAGATTGGGTTTCGGAGGAAATTTAATAAAAAAAGTTATTATTGAAAAATAAAAAAGCTTAATAATTATAGGCCCCGAACCATAAAAAATAAAAGCCAGATAGGGTTATTATAATAATAGCAAAATTTGGCAATTAATCTTGGCGAATTATACTAATAAATTTATATTTATCAGGTAATATTAACCTTAATAGCAAAAAATTCCAAAAATAAAAAACAGGTTATAAAAAAAAATATAACCAAAAAATAAAAATAATAAAAGATTGCAACCAGAATTACGGTTAGCCTGATAAATAGGCATACTAATACCTAAAAAATGTTTCTAAAAAGTATTATTAGTATTAGAGATTATTCCAGAAAAGTTTGGAAATAAGGCTTCCGAAACATAAACCGTTCGATTACAAAATTAAGCTTAAACCAAAAGCATAATTTAATTACCAAAAATTATACTGGTTAAACCCCAAATAATAAAGGTTATTATAAAAATAATTTGCAAAAAACCTGGAACAAAGCATTATCCGACCTTTGGATTTTTTTATAAAATACGGGATATTATTTATTCCCAAAAAAAATGGAAAAAAACGGATATATATCGATTATTGTTCGTTAAATAAGGCTACGATAAAAAACCGATATTTTTTGCTTTTTATTAACAAGTTACAAAATAAGCTTGGTAAAGCTAAATGGTTTATAGCTTTGGATTTATATAAAATATATAGCCTGCTAAAAATTAAGGAAAAAAATAAATGGAAAACCGCTTTCCGAATCCGGTTAGGGATATACAAATTATTAGTGATAATTTTCGGGCTTATTAATGCACCAGTCACGTTCCAGCAAATAATTAATTATATATTACAAAAATGCCTAAATGTTTATGCATTTGCCTATTTGAATAATATCCTAATTTTTTCAAAAATGCTGGAAAAATATAAAAAATATATGTATAAGGTTTTGCAAAAATTGCAAAATGCAAAGCTTTTAATTAAACCCGAAAAATGTACGTAGCATATATAGGAAATTATTTTTTTAAAGTATATGGTTATACTGGAACAGGTACAAATAAAACCAAAAAAGGTATAAATAATAAAAAAGTGGCCCAAATCCATCAATATTAAAAAAATGCAAAGCTTTTTGGGTTTTTTGAACTTTTACCGACGGTTTATTCGGAATTTTAGCAAAATAGTGTTCTTATTTACAAATTTTACCAAAAATAACCACCAGTTTTATTAGGAAACATAAAAACAAAAAGTTTTCAATTTGCTAAAAAAAGCAATAATATAAAAACTAATATTAATTTTACCAAACCCAGGAAAAAATTTTAAAATTAAAACCAATATATCGGATTTTGCGATCGAAACCCAATTTAATCAACAAAACAGTAATAAAAAGCTGCATCCTTGTGCTTTTTTGTTACATAAACTTAATAAGCCGGAACTGAATTATCCAATTTATAATAAAAAGCTTATGGTTATTATTCGAGTATTAAAAAAATGGAAAATATACTTGTGCCAAACAAACCATTAAATTGTGATTTATATAAATTATAAAAACCTAGCATATTTTACCACCTGCCAAATACTAAACAAATAACAAATCCGGTGGAGTTAATTTTTCCAGGATTAAAATTTTAGAATTAAATATAAAAAAGGGTCGGAAAACGGCCAAACAAATGCTTTAAGCCGCCAATCGGATCATAAGGATAAGGTGCCACCAGAAACATATATAATCCTAGCACAAAAACCAAATAAATTTTTGGTTCCAGCATAACAAATATTAGCAAAAATTATACCCCAGGAAAAATGGATTCCGGAAAAAATTTAATAAATTTACGGCCGATTGGTACACAAATACCAAAAAATTACGAAAATCTGGAAAAAATTTCGGCAGTATTACGGGTTTATAAAAATGCGCGCCAAAATATAAAAAGTAATTAAAAATTATAAAAGCTATGCAAAAAATAAAATAAACAAATATAAATTTTACGGATTATTTTAGCTTTTGCCAGTATTTAATAAGGTTTGGTAAAGAGTTACAGCGGATTTTATTACAGGGCTATGTTACAACCACAGCTGGCAGGGGACAGGAGGGCTGGGGCTAACCCCCAGCAAAACACCTTTACCCCGCAGTTATAAAGGCCAGGGGCCGAATAACCAAGGCCAAGCTAAAAAAGGGAGTTATATAACCAGGCATTTAGCTAAGCACGGATAATATATTTGCTAGGTAATATAACAAATATAGCACAAATAATATGTTTGTTATACAATATAACAAATATAGCACAGTAATATATTCGTTATGCGATATAATAAATATAGCACAAATATAATATGGGAGGGTTGCTGGTATATAAAGCAAGGGATTCTTATTGTGTTAAATAATTTTTGGCTGAGGCCTCGGTATTAATTAACCTAAATTAGTTTTAAAGCACCCCTTTGGGCAAATAATCGAAATTTTTGTTATTATTTTAATTCCTAGCATAAGCAATTTTGTAAAAACCTTATTATTTAGCACTTTTTTTAATATACCTTACCCTAAAAATAAAAAATCATTTGTAATATTTTAACTGATCTTGTTCAGTATTTACCGAAAATAATAAGCAATAATAATTATATCAATTATAGGCAAAAAACCCGAGAGCATTACTATTACTGGCAAAATATATAATAATTTTTCGGCGGCCATATAAATATTTATCGCGGAAATCGAAAAATTTAAAAAAACTTAAACCGAGCTCTATATTGCTATTAAATTTTATAAATTTCCCTTACCTAACAAATATAATAGGAAAAAAAACAAAATTAAAATGTTTTTAATTAAATACAAGGGATATTTCCTGTTTTATTAAGATTATTTTCAGCAGAAAAAATAAAAAATTGCTTATACAGCCACGCACCTAAATAGCAAAGTTAAAAATTGGTTTGAACCTATCTGGTTCGATTACCTAAAAAGGTATAACAAATTTAAGGAAAAAACCAAGCTAATATTTGCTAATTTCGAAAAATTCGGTAAAAAGGTTGCCAAAATTTTCGGACAAATTAACAAAAAATGGGTGGCCAAAAAAAAGCTATTTTAGCTTTGGCAAAAAAGCCCCATATTAATTTATATTTTTAAGTTCCAGCAGCTAATTAATAAACTTAATTGGATAAAAAATACCAAAATAACCCAGTTTTATTAAAGACTAAGGGATAATATAAAAAATAAATTATCCAAGCAAAAATAATCTGAAAATTTTGTTAATTACATTATTATAGCTATTTGTATTAGTAATAAATTGTACAAATATTACTTTGAGAAAAAAGCTTAACAAACCAAGCCAGTAGTGCAAAATAATAAAACTAACCAAAAAAAAGCAAAATAATAATAATTTATGGTTTACGGTATATATTTTGGGCTTATAAATTTTAATACAAAAACTATATACCAGTACAAAAAATAAAAGCACGTTAGGTTTAAGAATCCAAAAAATGGGAAATATTTTAAATATAAAAAAAAAAAATATATCAAAAAAAACTGTTTGCAAAAAAGTTGATAAGCGGTTATTTTTTACCAAAAAGGTACACCAAAGGGCTATTAGCCCATAACCCCAAATTTTCCCAAAACGACCAAATAAGCAGCAAAAAAAAACCTGTGCCCCGGAGCATTATTCAGTTAAATTTATTATTTTAACAGGAACTATATAATCCATTATTCCGATAAAAATGCCACAGGGTATTATTTTAAGCAACGATTTGCAATAATACAATAAATTGGCCAACCTTAGGATAATAATAAAATAGCCCAAAATTTGGAAAAATTTGAAAAAATTTAGTACTGTAACAATTATATGCTAATAACAGGAAAGTTTACCGAATAAGGCAAAAAGTTCGAAAAATTAGCCCGGTGCAAAAACGTATCGGATATTTCGGTTAACAATTCCAAAAAAAACTTAAATATAAGTGCAAAAGTAGAACTACTTTTAGGCCAAATATATTTAATATAAGCCCAGAAAAAAAAGCTAAACCTAACAAATTTTTGGAAAACTGCGAAAACGGGCCCCAATAATAAGGAACCCAGCAAAAAACGATATATGATTAATTTTAAAAAATTCCAGCAAAAATTCGATTAGCAACTAATCGATATAAAAAAATAATCCTTTATAACCAAAAAAGAAATACAAAAGGTATATACCTTATTCAGGTTTTTGGAAATAAACCGATAATTTTGGGACCAGCCCAAACCTATTGGCAGTCTAATGCGCAAAAAACCAGCGCAAAACGATAAAGGGAAATTTTTGGATTGGTTAAGAAATAATTAATTGGTTATTTATTACGGGGCATTATTTAAAAATATTCCGAACCTAAACCAACAATTAGCACGGTTATATATATTAAACCACAAAAATATAAATTTTAATACGGGCCATTATAATAAACTTTTTTGGGCTAAATACCTGTATAATAATTGCCGGTAATATATAGCCAAAAAATTAAAGCACGATTTTTTTTTATGAAAAAAGGGAAAAGGATCAGTGCAATACCCATAATAAAAATACCAATTTCCGAAATGATAATTGGCAAAAATAAATTATAAAAGTTTCGCAACAACCTTTAAATTATTACCAATATACCTTATAATATACTTAGCAAAAATTCTGATATACCAAATATGCAAAAAACCGGAATACTAGGTATATATGGAAAAAAAAATAAAAGTTTGAACGGATAGGTTTGCCCGGTTAATAAAAATAATCGAAACCCGGAAATAAGCACCCCAGATAAAAAATTAAAAAGTTTATCCGAAAATAGGGCACGGATAGGGCAATAACCAGCAAAATTTTTAGCAATAACAATTATCGACTAATATAAGTATATTAGGATAATAATATACTGAAAAGGGCAAAAAATAAAAATTATGATTAATTGCGGAGCCCAAAAAAATTATTTTTTGCTAAAAACGGTAAAAAAATACGGTATTTTTATATATTAAAAAAAGGAACCATATAATTTTATAATGATAAAATGGAAGCCAATTATATTTAATAAAGGAAGGATTAATATTAAAACTGATTATTTTAAATTTTAACTTTTGGGGAAAATTTGCAAAATAATTCTGAATATTATAAATATAAAAGGGGAAAATCTGATTTTAGGCTTTTTATAGCTCAAAAAGTATAATTTTTTAATAAATTGGATTACTGAACAAATTTAATAAAGGAAATTATTATTAATTAATAAAAAAGCCTAATAATTATGGGCCCCGGATAATAAAAATCGGATGCCAAAAAGGGTAGCCGCGATAGCAGTAAAATATAGCAATTAACCCTGGCAAACTGCACTAACCGAAATATTAATAAATACAAATATAAACAAATCCGATAAGCAAAAAATTATTAAGGATAAATTTAAAAATATTTCTAAAAAATACCATAAATATTGGAAATTGTTCCAGAAAAATTTGGAAATGGTATTACCGGAATACGGATCGTTTAATTATAAAATTAAATTTAAACCGGAAATATAACTTAAATACCAAAAACTGTATTAATTAAACCCTTGGCAAAAAAGGCTATTATAAAAATAGCTAAAGGAAGAAATTAGGAAAGGATTTACCAGATTTTTTGATTTTTCTGTGGGATATAGAATTTTGTTTGTTTCCAAAAAAAACGGGGAAAAACGGATGTATATCGATTACCGTCCGTTAAATTAGGAAACGATAAAGGATCGGTATTTTTTACCCCTAATTAATAAGCTTAAAAATAAGCTTGGGAAAAATTGGTGGTTTACAGCCCTAAATTTATGCAAAACTTATGGCCTGTTAAGGATTAAAAAGGGTGATAAATAAAAAACCGCTTTTTGGACCAAGCTTGAAATTTTCGAATTATTAATAATAATTTTCGGACTTACCAATATATTAGCCATATTTTAGCGAATAATTAACCACATTTTACAAAAATATTTCAATATTTTTATTTTTGCATATCTGGATAATATCCTGATTTTTTTTAAATATATTGGAAAAATATAAATAGCACGTATATAAGGTATTACAAAAATTGCAGAATACAAAGCTTTTGGTTAATCCGGACAAATATATATGGCATTTATTAAAAATAATTTTCCTCAGGTTTATTATTAAATAAGAAAAAGTTCGGATAAAACCCAAAAAGGTACAGGCAGTGAAAAATTAATTTATATTTATTATAATTAAAAAAATGCGAGGTTTTTTGGGGTTTTTGAACTTTTACCGAAAATTTATCCGAAATTTTAGCAAAAAAGCCATATTATTTATGGATTTTACCAAAAATAATACCCAGTTTTATTGGGGGATATAAGAATAAATAGCCTTTAATTTGTTAAAAAAAGCTATTATCCAAACACCGGTATTGGTAATGCCAAATCCAGAAAAATCTTTTGAAATTAAAATCGATGTATCGGATTTTGCTATCGAAAAATAATTGGGATAGCAAAACGATTAAAAAAGGTTGCATTTTTGCGCATTTTTTTTGCAAAAACTAAATGGACCTAAACTGAATTATTAAACTTATAACAAAAAGTTTTTTGCTATTATCAAAGTTTTGAAAAAATGAAGGGTGTATTTGTGCGGAGCCAATTATCAAATTACGGTATATATCGATTATAAAAACTTATTATAATTTACCACCAGCTAAGCACTAAATAAAAAATAAATCCGATAAAGCTAATTCTTTTAAAATTATAATTTTCGAATTAAGGTTAAAAAAGGGTTAAAAAACGGCCGAGCAAATGTTTTAAGCCGCCGATTAAATTATTAGGTGGATATATCACCAAAAATGCGCGCGGTTTTGGCCAAAGGACCAAATAAATCCCTAATTCTGGCGCAGCAAGCATTAGCCAAAATAACCCGATAAAAAAGCTGGACCTTAAAAAAAATTAAGCAAATTTACAGCCAAATGGTTAATGGATACCAGGGGGTTGCTAAAACCTGGAAAAAATTTCGATAATATTACAGATTTATAAAAACCCGCGCCGAAATACGGAAGGCAATTAAAAATTATAAAAGCTGTGCAAAAAATAAGGCCAGCAGGCACAAACCTTACGGATTATTTTAACCCTTACCAGTATTTAACAAGGTATAGCAAAAAGTTATAATAGATTTTATGGTTAAGCTTTCCAAATTAAAAAAGCTATTAATAAATGTCCAGTATAATAATATTTTAATAATAATAAATAGGTTTACCAAATATGCCCTGTTCTTATTTTATAAAAAAAATAGTAATATTACAAAATTAATATATATTTTTATCAGAAATGTAATATTGAAATACGGAACACCCAACAAATTAATCACGGATCAAAATAAATTATTTATAAATAAATTTTGGAGGGTTTTAATAATAAAATTTGGAGCGGAATACGTATTATTAATAATTTATTATCCCAAAGCGGATGGACAAATAAAACGAATAAACCAAACCATAAAGCAATATTTATATTATTATATTAATTATAAACAAACTAACTGGGTATAATTATTTTTTATAGCCCAATTTATTTATAATAGTTCGGTATACAAAAATATAAAAATAATTCTGTTTTTTGCAAATTATAGGTTTATATTTACGGTATACAAAAAATTTAAAACAGAAAAAAATACTTTAATAGCGGAAATATAGATCACCAAAATAACCGGGCTATACAAGCATTTGTAAAAAAAGCTTAAAAAGTTTCGGAAACATATATCCACCCAGGCAAATAAAAAAAGGCTTAAAAAACCAACCTTTAAGGAGAGGGATAATATTTACCTTTTGCGCTGCAATATTAAAACAAAACAGCTAAATAATAAACTGAATTATAAAAAATTCGGATCGTTTAGGGTTAAAAAAGTAATTTTACCAGTTAATTACGAATTTTAATTATTACTAATTATAAAAATTTACCCTGTTTTTCATATTTTTTTATTAAAACCAGTACCACCTGGTTCAAAAAGCACGGAGTTAATAAAAATTGATCCGAACCAAAAATAAAAAATTAAAAAAATCCTTAGTAATAAAATATATTACCGCAAACGATAGTATTTGGTTAAATAAGCAAGGTACAAATATAAGTATAATATATAAAAAAAAAAACGAATTTTATAAATTGCCAGAAGGTTTTATAAAAATATTGGCAAAAGCAATTATAAAAAGGTTAATAAGTAACAAAAAAGGTTTAACCCGATAGCGTGCCACTGCAATAGCAGAGCACTGTTATATTAAAGGTTATACTGGGAATTGAACCCAGAACCTTTCAATAAGGATCGAGGTGCGTTACCACTGCGCTATGCAATTTAAAAAAATTATTAAAAGCCTATTAATTTATCAGGTTAAAAAAAGGCAAGTAAATCAAGGTTCGGATGGACCCCGAGCCTGTTCTAACCAGGAGATAAAAAAGGGAAATTAGGGGCCAGCAGATTTAAAAGCGCAACAGAAATTTGCGCGGCCGCCTTTTCGGCTTTTTCCTGTTTAATCCGCTCCAGCTCCTTTATATTGTTAATTTTGCAACGAATTGCACGCATTTTCCTTTTAAACCATATTTTTTTTTGCTTGCGCAAATGCTTAACCTTAATATTAGCGTAACGGCGCTTTTCTTTTGCTATTTCCAATTTAGCCCTTATTTTAAAATATTAACGGTTAAACTTTTTAAACTGGAACAAAAAAAAACCTAGCACGTTGCACCGAAAGCATTTTTAACAAACGCATTTAATATACCTAAAAAAGTTGCGGGAAAATATAGCGCAGCGCGCAAACCCTAGCGCTTTGCAAATAAAACAAAAAGGTATCTCGGTGAAAAATAATAAAAAAATGGCAAGCAAATTATTATAATAAATAGTGGACCGCGCATTAATAATTTTCCGTTTTTGCACCTAACCAGATATTTTGTCAGAAAAAAAGGGACGGGAGATAATAAAAAAGGAAAGTATTTATTATTAACAAAAGAACGGGACTGCAAATTTTGGCCAAAAGAATTTGGCTTAAAAAAGGAAACCTGATATTATAACCATAACTGGCAAAAAATAAAAGGGTTGGGGCTAATCCCTAGCAAAACGCCTTTATCCTGCAATTATAAAGGCCAAAGGCTAAATAACCAAAGCTAAGCTAAAAAAGGGAGTTATATAACCAGGTATTTATTTAAGCACGGGTGATATATTTGTTAGGTAACATAACAGATATAGCATAAATAATATATTTGTTATACGATATAACAAACATAGCATAATAATATATTTGTTATGCAATATAACAAATATAGCACAAATATAATATGGAAAGATTGCTGGTATATAAAGCGAGGGATTTTTATTGTGTTAGATAATTTTTGGCTGAGGCCTTGGCATTAGTCAATTTAAATTAGCTCCAAGGTATCCTTTTGGGCAAATAATCGAAACCTTTATTATTACCCTAGTTTCTAGCACAAGCAACCTTGTGAAGACCTTACTGTTTAGCGCCTCTCCTAGCGTACCCTACCCTAGGAGCAGAGAACCGTTTGTAACAGGCTACCCAAATTAAAAAAATCCTTTATAAATATTTAGTATAATAATATTATGGTAATAATTGATCGATTTACCAAATATGCTATATATTTGCCGTTTAAAAAAAATGCAAAAATTATAAAGCTGGTTTATATTTTTATTCGAAACGTAATTGTAAAATATAAAATGCTAAAATGCATAATTACGGATCGAAATAAGCTATTTAATAGTAAATTTTAAAAATAGCTTATAATTAACCTAGGTGCGAAACATGCCTTTTTTATAGCATATTATCCTTAAACAGATAAGCAAATAAAACGAACAAACCAAACCATAAAGCAATATTTATATTATTTTATTAATTATAAATAAAATAACTGGGTATAATTATTTCCTATAGCATAATTTGCGTATAGCAGCTTAATATATAAAAATATAAAAATTATACCGTTTTATACAAATTATAAATTTATACTTATAATATACAAAAAACCCAGGGCAGGATTATATACCTTAATAGCAGAAATACAGGTGAAAAAATTTACCAAACTGCACAAAAATCTCCAAATAAAGTTAAAAAAGCTGCAATACCGCATATTTAAACAGGTTAATAAAAAAAGGATCGAAAAACTAACCTTTAAAAAGGGGGATAACATTTATCTTTTTTAACGTAACATTAAAACAAAACAACCAAATAATAAATTAAATTATAAAAAATTGGAACCATTTAAAATCCTAAAAAAGGTTTCCAATATTAATTACGAATTTTAGCTGCCACCAATTATAAAAAATTATCCGGTTTTTTATATCGATTTGCTTAAACCAGCATCACCGGGGTTTAAAAGCAACAAATTAATAAAAATCGACCCAAAATAAAAGTATAAAATCGAAAAAATCCTGAACAAAAATATTATTAATGGAACCAAGCATTATTTGGTTAAATAAGCAGGGTATAAAATTGAAAAAAGCATATAAAAAGAAAAAACAAACTTAAAGGGCGCGCCAAAAGCTTTTAAAAAGTACCGGCAAAAGGCCTTTGGTAAAAAGTTAACCCTAATACCAGAATTTAGATTTCGGTTTGGAACGCCCGTACCAAAATAATTTACCTGGTTAAAATAAGGCCAACAAATTAGGGTTAATCCTATAATTGGCCCAGCTCGGAAATAACGGAGGAAAATTGGGGATTGGCAGGTTGGGAAATATAACAGGGGCTTGTATAACTGCCTTTTTGGCCTTTTTCCGCTTAACTTGTTCCAGTTTTTTAATATTGCTAATCCTGCAACAAATTGCGCAGGTTAATTTTTTATGCCACTGTTTTTTTTGTTTGCAAAAGTGCTCGATTTTTGCATTAATTAACCGATATTTTTTTTTGCAGCTTTCAGCTTTTTTTTTATACGGGCGTACTGGGTGCTATAAATAAGGAGATGTTTGGGGGACGGGCCTAAAATATTATAATAAAAACGTTCGAGCCGAACGTATCGGTTGTAACGCAAACGGTTGCGCAAAAACGTATTACACTGGGTAAAATTATTAGTTTTGCAATTGGAACAAAAAGGTATGGTGAAAGGGGATAAAATAATAAAAGCCAAAAGGTTATTCCGATGGATAATCGAAAATACCGGCTTATATTTTTGCATTTTGCCGAATATTTTGTTAAAAAAAAAGGGATAAAAATTGGTAAAAAAGGAAAAGCACTTACTATTAACGGAAAAAAAGGGCTATAAATATAGCCAAAAGGATTTGGCTTAAAAAAAACAACCTAATGTTATAATTATAACAGGCAAGGAATAAAAGGGTTAGGGCTAAACCCCAGCGGAACGCTTTTACCCCGCAATTATAAAAGCCAAAAGCCAAATAATTAAGGCCAAACTGGCATAGGAAATTACATAATTAGGTATTTACCTAAGCACAAGTGATATGTTTGTTACGAACATAACAAACATAGCACAGTGATATATTTGCTATAAACATAGCAAATATAATACGGGCATAATAAAAAAGTTTTGGGTATATAAGGAAGGGTTTTTTATTGTGTTGGTTAAATTTTAACTGAAGCTTTGGCATTAGTTAACCTAAGTTAGCTCCAAGGTACCCCTTTGGGCAAGTAATAACAGACAACTGTTCCACCAAAACCCCCAGACCTTGTGCAAGGCAACCTTGCAACCCAGTACTGCTGAACACCGCCCCTAGGTGCCCTACCCTAGGAGCAGGAGGCCTGTGATTGTAACATTTATAAGCGGTTTAAGCGGATTGTGTGGCCAAAAGCCTGTTACCCGCCACTTTGACCCAATTATATAAAGAATAAAGGCTTTGGTACGTGCATAAGCATAGGCCGTTAAAAATTAACGCTTTCTTACCACTGTAAAGCAGGTAAATAAAATTTGAAACCCTAATTTTTAGCGGTAAACATATTTAAAAAGGCTGAAAACGGATAGATTTAAAGATTGCAAAACGTGGGAGGTGTTACAGAACCAAGCCCGTATACCTGTATTTAGCCAGTGATCCGCCGGCTCCCTACGGAGCTAGCGAACCTGCCTTTTTGTGCAACAACAAATTTTCAACCTAACATTTAGTTATTATACCGTAACAGTTTGTTGCACCTTAACAAAAAAAATACGGAACCATTAATAGCGTTCCGCCTTTTCCCTGATTTTGAAAAACGGTATTGCAATAATTATACCACGTTTATAAAAAGCCGCCAATACTTATACCGCCCAAATACAGTAAAAATCCAGCATTATACTAATATAATATTATTATAACAAACCCAGGCCGGAATACTTTAGCCCCAAACCATATTTCCGCGTTCCAATTTCTTAACAGGTACAATATTTTTCAATATCTGCTAAATTACGGGAATAATACAAATTTTGCAAAATTATAATGCAATTTAAACAATGCTTAACTTTTGGCATCGATATAATAATTAGGCATATTAATGGAAATGTTAAACACTAATATTGCCACTTTTTAAAATAAAATTATAATAAACCAAATTTAAACAAACGAATATAACCTTAAAATTACGAAAATATTAATAATAATAACCCAGCTCCGAAAAATAAATATACAATTTAATGCAGAAAATAACCGATTAATACAGCAATTAGCGCAATAATCGGCCTAATTGCCGCTATTTAGCCCTAATGCCCCAGCCATATCAGCTATTATTAGCCCAAATATTTTAATCCCATTATTACCCCTATTTTTATTTAATACTGGCAAATTACCAATAGCAATCCCTAATTTTGCCGGGAATATAATAATATTACACCCTATAGGCATTAAACCGTTTACCTTTTTAAACGCCCATACGGATAATATTTAGCGCTAGGAAAAATATATTACGTAAAAAATATTTTAAGCTTACATTTTTTTCTATTATATTTGTCCGGGATAGGGAATTTATAAATTGGAATTACTTTAGGCGGTTTTTCGAGCTTTTCAAATTTTTCGATAAGAATTTTTAAAATTAAGGCGGGGTTATTATAAACCTTGCCGTTTATAATAATAATTTCGATTGGTTTGGCTGCGGTTGTTATAATGCTATTATTTATTATTTTCGGTAAATGCTAAATAGAATCAGTTAAAATATTATAATTATAAGTTTTCTGTTTTTAAAATAGGGCATTTAAGGGCGGTGTTAAGCAGTACTGGGTTGCAAGGTTACTTTGCACGATTTAGGGGTTTGGTAAAATAATTGTTTATATTGCTTGCCCAAAAGGGTATTTTGAAGTTAATTTAGGTTGATTAATACCGAGGTTTTAGTTAAAATTTCTTTAGTACCTGGAGGTTATTGCCCTTTTATAATCGGATTTCCTCCATACTAATTTTCTAGATCTGTGGATCTGTTATTTCTGCAAACAGATCCAGAGATCCCTTCTGGATTTGCGGATCTGTTGCTTTTGCAGATAAATCCAGAGATCCTTTTTAATATTACGTAACCTGACCATGCTATCCCGCCGCGGGGTTGAGGCGTACTGCTGGAGGTTAGCCCCAGCCCTCCTGTCCCCTCCGGGCGTAGCGCGGTTGTAACATTTTTATCCCGGCCGGCCCGCAGTAAATATGCGCTAATAATGCCCGTTTTTGCCGGGCATCCCGGGATTTAATAAATCTAATAGCGGCAGCAATCGCAGGCGAGTGCATTTCGGCAATCCGGTGGAATAATTTCAAAATTGGGCGAGATATAATTGTCTTGCTGCACAGGAAACTAACGAACATTGATTTGTAAGGCCAAATTGCGGGGAGCCTGTAATTACGAGTTTTTGACCGATTACAACTTTTTGCACCCCCTTTGTAAAGGGGGCCCACAACGCACAGCCCCCAAGTATGGGCTGGCAACATAAGCTTATCGTATTTTTTTTTTTTTTTTTTTTTTTTTTCGGATGTCTTTTTTGAGGCTCCCGGCGATGGAGCCTGGCTGCTCAAACTCAGTTTTGCTCCAGCAGAGGCGCTATGCTAAAAGCCGACGCCAGCTCCTCCCTAGTCGCACGGGATACGTGGGTTTGACCTTCTCGTGCTCCTGACAGTTTCTCGTCCTCTTGCCACAGAGTCGGAAAGAGGCACCCTGCACAAAAAAAAAAAAAAAAAAAAAAGAGGTTCTCAGCCCCGAGATAGAAGTTCTACTGGCAGGATTGGGCGGTGGACCTATAAGTATCCCTGGAGGAAGCTGCCATCACCTTTTTTTTTTCCTTAGGCAACGACCGGGGAGGCACGGGAATAAGGACGGGCAAAACGGGTTGTTTACCTCGGACAAAAGATCTTCGGCCGAGGGCGGGGCCGCAGCTGCAGGTGGGTCGACAACAAACGGTGAGGCTGACCCAACATGGGTCCGAGGCGGTGACTGTGCTCGTCCGCGGGAGCCCCGCCGACAGCAGCGTAGTCGGCGCCAATCACAGCGCGCACCAGTGCAAGCTCTTGCTCTGGAATTTTTGGTTCGGACCAGACCAGCCAATGTAAAACAGCCCACGTTTTAGTCCCTGATCTGCCTCCCACCCGCAGATCCGGTCCGCCCTTCAGCGCCTTATTTGACCCAAGCTCACCCTCCCATCCGAACACCTGGTCCTTGTTTCCCGCTGGAGCGCGAGGATTGGATTTCGGGATGAGGTTTGATTAAAGTCCAGACGCATCATCGTTAAATTCTGTCCGCAACAAACGATCATCTATTTTTCCTTGGCGCCATGGGATCCGGCTGCTGCGGAGGCGGAACCGGAGGCGGTCAGGACAAGCCGGCCCAGCCTCGTTGTGACGGGCCCGCAACCACCGCCGACGACCACGATCGCGCTAGTCGCGAGGAGGACCGCTCGCGAGGCGGCTGCTGTGGCTCTGGCGCAGACGATGGACCCGGTTGCTGCGGCGGAGGAGACAAGGCGGCCGGCCCCGAGCACAAGGGCGCAGCTGACAGCTGCCGTGACACTTCTGTCGACAAGTGCTGCGAAACTGCTGTCGACAAGTGCTGTGATACTCCTGTGGACAAGGGCTGCAAAACCCCCGCCGACAAGTCCTGCAGCACTCCTGTCATCGAGAAGTGCTGCGGCACTACCGTTAACAAGTCCTGCAACACTCCTGCCGTCGGCAAGTGCTGCGGCAATACCGTCAACAAGTCCTGCAACACTCTCGACAAGGACTGCGACACTCCCGTCGCCGACTGCTGCGACAGTCCGGGCGATGACTGTTGCGACACTCCAGGCGAAGACTGTTGCGACGACGAGACGTGCTACGAAGCTGACAGCACGTCGACCGTTCCTTCTACCCAGACTCTCGAGTGCTGCAACACCAACGAGGAGCACTGCGACGGTTAGTGCCGCTGGCTGACCTGCCACATGCCATGGCGGCATCCCGTCCCTGTCATGTTCTCCTTCTAACTGAAATAAACAGTGAAATGCATCTATGCCGCTGCCACCGCCGAGTGCGAGAAGACCTGTGACGGCGATGCGGCTCATGATGGTAGGTTACTCACTCTTTCCTAAGTGTCCACTTCTCCTGCCTCCTGTCTCTATTTGGACCATACTATGTGTGCCGCGATGATGAGATAAATGTTCATGCTGATCACGGGACATCACCTTCTGCAGCCGCAACTGGACACGAGCACGTCCACGACCAGAACGGCCAGCACGGTTCTGCGTGTAACTCGCACATTGCCAAGGCCTTTGAGCAGTACAGCGCCTATCTGGAAACGGCCCGCTGCATCTGCCGCAGCATCCTCGAGCGTGGCCTGCCGTCTGCCGCCTGCTGCAACGGTGAGCAGCAGCAGCGCCAGTCGGCGTCGCAGAAGCACCGCGGCGGTCACTCGGACACGCACACTACGGCCTCTAAAAGCAGGCACGGGCAGGACCTGGATGTCGCCGACGCCAAGACTACTGCTCACGGCCTGCGCAAGAAGGCTACCCACCACCACCACAGCATGAAGCGCCGCCTCAAGGCTAAACAGCAGAACTCCGCTCGCGATCACGGCCAAGGCCACGACCACAGTAAAATGGTGATTGAAGTGGCCAAGGAAGACTGCGAGTCCGACTGCTGCGGCGCTGATCGTGGCCGTGGCGACTGCCAGGCCGAGCCGATGCTCACCAATGTCGGGAAGCCCCTCGCAGCAGTCCTCGTTGGCGAACGAGACATCGAGGATGGGGCAGCGCTCGAATACGTTGCCCTCATCGTCGACGGCATGACCTGCTCTGGCTGCGGGAACAAATTCGAGCGTACCCTGAAGGCCGCCTCTCCGGGGGTCAGCGGCGTGCGCGTCAACTTCGTCATGGGTAGTGCCGAGTTCAGCCTCGACCCCTCGTATGGCGACAAGGCTGAGGACGTGATACGCATCGCCGAGCGCGCGACCGGCTTCAGATGTGCCCGCATGTCTGATGGAGACCAGACTCTGGACCTCCTGGTTGCGTCGAACCGGGCCGCTGCTGCCCTTTGCGGCTTGCAGGTCCAGGGAGTGACCCAGGTCGCCCCTCTGGACAAGAAGCGCGTCCGCGTCACGTACGACCCCGCTGTCATCGGACCTCGCACGCTCTTGGAGCGCATTGGCGACCTCTCGGGAGGCCTGGCTCCGCCTAGCGACGATCCGTCCATCTCGAGCGGACGCAAGCGTCTGTGGGACCAGCTGATCAAGACCATCGTGGCAGCCGTCCTGACACTCCCCGTCCTCGTACTTGCCTGGGGCAAGGAGAGCGTGCACGTCGATCCCATTACGAGCGCGTCCGTCTCCATCGCCCTGGCCACGCTGGTCCAGTTCGTGGCAGTCCCCGACTTCTACCGCCCCGCCATCTCGGCCCTGATCCATTCGGGCTCTGTCGAGATGGACATGCTGGTCGTCATCAGCATCACAGCCGCCTACGTCTACTCCCTCGTGGCCTTTGGGCACCGCGTCGCGGGAGCCCCTCTCGAGACGGCCGAGTTCTTCGAGACGAGCACCCTGCTCATCACTCTGGTGCTTTTCGGCCGCCTGGTTGCTGCCTTCGCGCGCATGCGCGCTGTTGCCGCCGTTTCTCTCCGGTCTCTCCAGGCTGCCACCGCCCTGCTCATTGTTGACGCTCCCGAAAATGGCCAGCAGCCGAGCGAGGTCGAGATCGATGCCCGTCTCCTGCAGTACGGCGACCGCTTCAGAGTCCTGCCGCACTCGACCGTGCCTACCGACGGCATCGTGGTGAGCGGCGCGAGCGAGGTGGATGAATCCATGCTTACGGGCGAGGCCGTCCCCGTTGCCAAGGCCAAGCACGACACCGTCGTCGCCGGCACTGTCAACGGGTCGGGCGCTCTCGTGGTCCAGCTCACCAGGCTGCCCGGCAAGAACACCGTCACCGATATCGCCCGTCTGGTTGAGGACGCGGCCAACTCCAAGCCCAAGATCCAGGACGTCGCCGACCGCGTCGCCAGCTGGTTCGTGCCCGTCGTCACCTCTATCGCCATCATCGTCACCATCGTCTGGGTCGTTGTCGGCCTGAAGGTGCGCTCGTTCCCGACTGGCCGTGCCGTCGCCGACGCCGTCACGTATGCCGTTGCCGTGCTTGCCGTGTCGTGCCCCTGTGCGCTCGGTTTGGCCGTGCCCATGGTCCTTGTTGTAGCGGGCGGCATTGCAGCCCGCGGTGGCGTCGTCATCAAGTCGGCCCAGTGCACCGAGATGGCGCGCAAGGTGACGGACGTCGTTTTTGACAAGACCGGGACCATCACCGAAGCCGAGCTGGACATCATAGAGACCGAGTACCCTTCGATTCCAACCATTACCGACGCTGAAGCGGCCGGGATCGCCCGTGCCATTGCCGCTGGTAACAAGCACCCCGTCTCTGTCGCTGTCGCCAAGCACCTCGAACAACACACGGCCGCTACTGTTACCGTTGATGACGTTCACGTCGTGCCTGGCTCCGGTATTGAAGCCAAGCACAAAGGTCTCCGACTCCGGGCCGGAAACCCGGAGTGGACCGAGACCGCGTCCAACCCGACCGTAGCCCGCCTTCAGCAACAGGGAATGAGCATCTTCGCCGTGGCCCTCGACGGGAAGCCAATCGCCATCTACGGCCTCAGGACCCGCCTCCGACCCGACGCCGTAGCCGTGGTGGCCAACCTGCAGCGCCGCGGCATTGCCGTCCACCTAGTCTCGGGCGACCAGCGCCGCGCCGTCGAGTCGGTCGCCACCCAGGTCGGCATCCCCGCTTGCAACGTCTCCAGCCAGAACACCCCGACCCAGAAGCGCGACTACGTGGCCGGCCTCATGGCCGCGGCTCCGTCAACGTCGTCGTCGCAGAAGCAGAAGAAGCGCGTCGTCATGTTCGTGGGCGACGGCACCAACGACGCCGTCGCCGTGGCGCAGGCCGACGTGGGCGTGCAGCTCGCCGCCGCGGCCGGCGGCTCTGGCGCCTCTGTTGCGGCCGCGGCCGGCAGCGAGGTGACGCGCGGCGCCGCTGACGTTGTGCTTCTCGCGGGCCTCGGTGGCGTCCCCTTCTTGCTCGACGTCAGCCGCTCCGCGTCGCGGCGCATGAAGTTCAACTTTGCCTGGTCCGCCGTCTACAACGTCGTCGCCATCCTGCTGGCCGCCGGCGCCTTCGTCAACGTCCGCATCCCGCCCGCCTACGCCGGCCTCGGCGAGATCGTGAGCGTCCTGCCCGTCATCGTCGCCGCCGCCACTATGTTCGCCACCAAGAAGAACCGCGCCGCTGCCGGTGTCGAGGGCGGTGGCGGTGGTCTCTGAGCAGATGTTTTTGCCGATGGGTTTCCTCTTTGCTGATAGAGGGTCGGATTTGGATGCGGCCGATTATGAACCGTGTATTTTTTTTCTCCGCGTCTGCTGCTGTTGCCCCCCCAAATCACGTTCCCCCCGGCGACAAGAAACCCGGCCTCGCCCCGGCTAAAGTTCAACACATGCTCGGGGATCCCCGCACCTTGGCGGTAAAATCGATGGTGGTTGGTGCACGGCCGTCGCTATCTTTCGACTTCGACGGCGGCGGTGGCTTGAATAAAAAAGAAGGATGGTTCAACACCGAGACATACGCGATGCGACTTGCTTTTTTTTTCTCTCTTCTCCTTCACATGGTTCACGAGACGTCCTGGACACAGTACTTTTTTTATTACATCCCTTCTTCCACCCCTCATGGCCCTCGTGTTTACGATCTAGCGATGGGGAGAACCTTACCCCTTGGCGTCGGGATCACCCACAAGCGCATGTGTCCATTGGGTATCTTTAGCCATAGCTATACACAGCGCTGCAACTGCATCGGAGACCATAGCTATATAGGTATACATCATTGAATTGACCATGTCATCATTCACCACATTTCATCTTCGTGTTCAGCACAACTTTTGGCTGCACTATCACACCGCCGCTTCAGTATTGCTGTGCTCCTTCAAGATGCCTACGTAACTGCCTGCCCCATGAAAAAAAAAAAAAAAAAAAAAAAAAAAAAAAAAAAAAAAACAAAA